>JADRCD010217554.1:0-11717 GCA_019843815.1 Montemys delectorum | reverse complement strand
ATAGATAGATAGATAGATAGATAGATAGATAGATAGATAGATAGATAATAGGCAAAGTCAAGAAAGATTATGGGAGAATGGGCATCCTGGAAGCTAGAACTAGTCCTTGGTACAGGGGAAGGCTTCATACCCTGTGAGAGCTGACCTCTGGGTCTCTTCACCCCTTCTCCTAATGTCTCATACAATAGTCTATAAAGTGCTGTAAACCTCAGCTTTGTGAGACACAGAATATTATCTACACTTATGGATGAGGACACTGAAGTTCAGAGAAGTCTCATGGCTTGTCTGTGGTCCCACAGCTCACAAATGATCCAGCTGGGACTAGGACTCGGGCCTCTTCTGAGGACTTTATCTACCCCATCTCAGCTGACTCCTGTCTAGGATCCAGGCCTTCTTTCACTTGGCACAGCAGCAGAATGCTGCACTTTCCAAGAGCCATTTCAGCATCGATTCTGAAACTCGGGTTTGTTCTCCCTCTGTCTGTGTCGAAGCTGGGCAAGGTCACAGTTCACGACACCCCTTCCTGTGCTGGGCCTAAGGCAAAGTATCCGTCCATGTACTCCTTCGTCCATGTACTCCTTCGGCAGCTGGTAATGCAGCATGCCTGTGCCTTGGCAGAAATGGAATATTCCCTCGTTAGGAGTCAGACCTGTCAACAGCTCTGACTCACCAGCTTTCCTAGGTGTGTCTTCAAGAAGTAAGGGCATCCCTGCTTGAGAGGCTGGAGGCCAGTCTTAAGGGAGCTCAACCACTGGTTCCTTTCAAGGGATGAGGGGCTTGCTGGGCACAAGGTTGATCTCTCAGCCACTTTGCCTGGCTCAGAGCTGTGGTCTCGGAGGCTTGCTGCCCTGTTGCACACCCGCCTCTGGGACTCAGACAGCTGGCTCTCTCAGTGTGGGCTAAGATGCCCAGGTGGTACTTGACGTGGTGGACACCAACCCATGCCACTTTCCAGCTATCATTCCCCATGTGTCTGTCCCCAGCACATCTCCTGACCTCTCCCTTCCACCTAAAAGGCACATCTCTCCCCCTTAGCTCTGTGGATAAGTGGGTCCATTACCAGATGAAACCTGCCCTTCAGGTACACGTGGCTCTCCTAGCCTCCCAAGAGGCCTTGGTCCTGGCACTCTGTGCTCAGAGACTGTGGTACCCCAGCTGTTCTCCCCCCCTCCGTCTTCCCCCATTTGTCTAGGCTCCACTTTGTCTACCTTGCCTGTGCAGTGTCACTGTCCTTCCTCCCCAAAGGCCTCTGCTGGCTGTCCCTTCCTCATTCTTCTTGGCCATATCTATCTTCCTTGACTTTCTGTGCCTTTCTGAGTTTCCTTGCGTCTCAGACTTTAACCCCACACTGGGTACATATAGCTCTACTTGTGTATGGCTGTGCAAGCACATGTGCCTTTATGTGAGGTATGTGCGTTGTGTGGCTGTGTATCATGCATGTGTGCATTGTAAGTGTGTAGTGCTGTAAATGTGTTCAAGGCCATCTCCCTGTGTATTCATGCCTGGTATTTCTGGCTGTGTGGGTATGTATGTACATGGTCTCTGTGTGGCTGTATATCATGCATGTGTACATTGTATGTATGTATGTTTATGTGTTTGTTCATTTATGCTTATGCCTGGTATGTCTGGCTGTGTTGATTATGTACACATGTATCTGATGAGTCCTTCTGTAATAATGGAGGGGCTTCAGTGCATGGAGACCTATAAGTGTTCACAGCTGTGTGTGGGCTCTGGGGGTGGTGTATGACTGTAACTGAATGGCTGAGCAGTGTGTGCACATGTGACTGGCTGCATCTATGGGCGCCTCTCCCACCCTTCTGCCTCCTGTCTCTCCTGTCAGGAGGCCAGGCTGGGGCCTGAGAAGGCCGTGCAATGAGATCATGCTGTGAGGAGAGACGCTTTGTCAAGAATGCTGCCAGAGAGCTGGGATGCATGCGTGGTTGTGGCAGTGAGCAGGGTGGTGACTGTGAGCAGGCTCAGGCCTGGGGGCAGCACTGTATGGCGTGAACGTGAGAGAGACAGAGACGGAATGCAGAGCTGAGCAGAGCCCAGACAGTACAGCAAGCCGCCCAGGCAGCCGCCTCCACGTGGGGCCCTCTGATGCCCAGCCCCCAACTCTTTGTTCTGCTGCAGCCTTTAGCCCCTGCGCACACAGGAGCAGGAGCACGCATGCGCACATGCACTCGCATCCTCATCTTGAGGTTCCTGAAGTGCCAGCTGCACCCTCCCTCACCCCCCCCCCATCCCTTCCTAGCATAGAAGGTCACCTGCCCAGCCCCCAGCACCTGACACAGCCCAGGCTCTCCTCCAAGGCTATAGCAATGCCCACCAGCCCCCTCCACCACCATGCCAGCCCAGAGTAATTTGTCGGGTTCTACTGAAGAAATGTCAGCCTCTTGGGCGCTCAGTGGCTCAGCCTTCTGTTCAGCCTACATGGGAGCAAGTACCAGGCAGTCGCCATGTCCAAGGGTCCCCAAGAGTCGTCTGCATGCCTCCGCTGGTGTCTGTGCTTGGATAGATCTATATAGCCTCAGCTGACCCTCTGAGCAGCCAGCACATGTTGAAATGACAGAATAGAGAATGTCAGAGCCCAGAAGGGAAGCAGCCCAGGGACCAAAGGAAAGGAAGATGCGCCCCAAGCCGTAGTGGGGCTAGGACACAGCTGCTTTTTTTTTTTTTTTTTTTTTTTTTGTATTCTTTTTGCTCCCTGGCATAGCCAATGCTTGGGAGGGGGTGGCAGTTAAAAGGGCTATTGGCAGCATGGAAGTGTAGGCACCCGGCTAGTGTGGGAGCCATCATGAATACCCAGGGCCACCCTGACAGACACCAGCAAGCTTTTGGAGAAAGGACCACAGAAGGTAGAAGAATGATTAGAATGGGAACAGACAGAGGGTGTTTGCCAATCCGAACACAGCCAGGCTGCCCAGAGCTGGTTGTAGACGCTGGACTGCTGGGTGGCTTTTAGAACATGCCTGTTAGTTGTATGCACTTGCTCTTCGTGGGGTAGCCCCATCACGCAAATGTTTTGCTTCCTTTGGATGGAAACCTTGGCTCTGCATCCCCAAGATGGATAAAGTCTAATGGGTTCCCCCTTGGGAACAAGTGATGCGCCTAACCTACTACCTACTGTCTTACCTCCGCAGCCTGGCTCTGTGGACATGCCTATATCTGACCTCTGACCTCTGTTCTAAGCACACCTTCCAGCGCAGCAGCCCAAGTCCCAAAGCCAGAGTGGAAACAATGTAGCTTGCTGACTTTTTAAGTCCCCAGTTGCATGCCTGCTCTGGAGTGGAAACAGTGTAGCTTGCTGGCTTTTTAAGTCCCCAGTTGCAAGCCTGCTCTGTTTCCCTGATGAGTCATGTGCCTGGTCAGATGTCAGCTGGTCATAGTGGAGGCATTGAGACATGCCTTGCCTCTCTGTGCCTGTGATCTGTCGAAGAGGCTCTTAAGAGACACTGAGTCCCACTCTAGAGCTCTCAATTCAGTGATAGGAGCTAGAATGGGGCCTTCTACAGTAGCTCATGTGGCAGCCCTGTATAATTTGTCGTGGGACTGGGAGGACACAGGAACTCAAAGCCAGTCAGGTCATTTCCTCTTCTACCAGCCAGGACTCCTTACACCGGGGAAGGCAGGTCATATACCAGTGTCCCATTGTTGTGGCAAACAAGCTTTCTTGCACCCACCAGGCTGCATGATGACTCTGAGACACCTCCATGGTGGACAGCACTTGTGGTCTCTCATAGAGTCATGGCTGCTATCTCTTCCTTCACCCTCCCCCATACCCTTTTTCCACCCTCTCTGCCTCTGCCCACCCCAACAGAGCACTCAGCTGCCTTCCCTTCAGCCTGGAGGACAAATAGCCCCATTCAGGGACACCCGCCAGAGCTGTCTCTCTAAGACAAAGCTGTGTGCAGCTCCCCGTGAAAAACGGCTCTCAGCCGCCCAGTGAGCAGGCAGGATTGGTGGGTGCAGATTGCAGGGGATTTGTTAGCGGCTGCCAGTTCCCCTAGAGATAGCAGGAAGGCAAGGCCTTGTCCTTGAAACACCAGCCCGCCTGGCAGGCTGGGGCACCTTCTCAAGGCCAGGGACAGACTTCCTCCTGGACACCACCCCCACCCCCATGTGAACTCTCTGCAGAGCTGGGCTGTGGAGGAGGGCTTGGCTTCCTTCCTTCTGTAGGGCCTTCTGCCCCTCCCAGGCCAGATCCCTTAGAAATAGCTCTGGATTTTACTGCCAGCCTGTGGGAACTGACTAGCCATCAGATATGTGTAGTGGCCAAAACCTGTGTTCTCCATGCCATGAGAGAGGTCACTGGGACTCTGTCATTAGCACACCCATTTGCAGAGGAAGAAACCGAGTCTCTGAGAGGGTCAGACAGACTCCAGCCCCATGGTTCTCTGTGCTAGTGACAGAATTTGCTTGCAAGAGAGTCAAATTCGGGCCCCAGGAAGCTATCCCTCCTTCTGAGTGACCCTGAGTGACCCAGGAAGACTGGTTGTCCTGGGGCAATGGCCCTGGTTCCCCCAACTCCATCCTGATGGGGGATGTGCCCTGGGCTCCTGTAACCTTGCTCTGCTCTTTAAGAAAGAGGGCCAGCAGGAGGAAACTTGTGGACCCAGCATTCCCAGGCTTAAGGACTGGGGGGAAAGGGCAGTTGGATGATCCCCAGGGTATTAAAACCTCACTTTGGAGAAGAGGCAGAGCTGTGTCAGAAAGCAGGCAGATGTGGGAAGAGCATCCCACTCAAGGAAAGGGCTGAGTTTCTCCATGGCCACAGTGGCCACTAAAAACAAGGGCTATGTGTCAATGCCTAGGATGTCATCAGGTTAACCTTTTAAAAACACCAACCAGCTTACCAAGGAAGAGCATGCTGAATGGCCATCCAACACTTGAGTGGTCAGCTCTCAAAACATCTGCATACATAGCATTATATAGAGTGAGCAGATTGTATTTATTTATTTAGGAATAAGTGCACATGCTTATTCCTAAAAGACAGAGAGACAGCAGAGACGGAGATAGAGACAGAAAGAAAGAGTGTGTGTGTGTGTGTGTGTGGTGTGTGTGTGTGTGTGTGGTGTGTGTGTGTGTGTGTGTGTGTGTGTGTGTGGTGTGTGTGTGTGTGGTGTGTGTGTGTGTTGCCAGATACAGAAGCTGCCCATGAGTACACTAGGCACAGAAAATAGGCACTGTCTCAAAAATATTGACTTACAAAATCTATCTACTACAAAGGAGGTGGGTGTGTTCCCACCCCTTCCCTCTATTTCCTATGTGTTGTCTAGAGTTCCTTCGGAGCTCATTGGAGTTGTTAGGGGTGTTCAGAACAGAAGCAACTCCTGGGCAGCTCAGCTGTTTCTCTCTACAGGCAGCCTGCATTGGTGCCCCAAGAGCCTGAGGGGACAGGCCTCTTCTTGTCAGAAGGCCATTCTTCCTGCCTCTCAAAGAATTAGCTCATTTCTCCCCACCCTACGAGAGAGACTTGTGCAAGGCCAGGGCTGCCTGGGGCTCAGCCAGGTGTCTACTTTGTAAGCCCATCCAAACCAAGAGGCTGAAGGGGCTAGGGAGGGGATGTGGGCATCCACCCACCACAGTAGAAGTTATCTGCATCTGCAGCTGTGACCCTCCCAGGCAATACAGAGTTTTCTTCATAGAAATCCAAGCACTGGGGCCTGTTAGTAGAGGGGAAGGGATCAAGGAGGTGCTTGCTGGGGGGAGGTCAAGGCCTCCTGCTGAATGGTGTGTGTCTGACATGGGTCTTCCCATATGCAGATCCTGCAGTGACAATCCCACTGTGCTTTGCTTCTTGGCGTTGGGGTGGGGGTGGGGGACAGTTACCAGAAAGCATGATGGGAGAAATAGGAGTATGGGTGGTAGGGAGAGGCCTGTTTGTTAGGCATGGTATCTGCTGTGGGCCCCTGGGGCTCAGCCTGCCTGCAGCTCTCTTAGGCAATGAACTCACCTGTCACTTTCACCAGTTAGGAGCCACAGAGGAAGAACTTACTCGCCATCCATTTGTCCCTTCTTCATCATTAGGTGAGGGCTCTCTGGGGTGAGGGATGGGGAAGATGGGCCAACCTTCCAACACCCAGGTAGCTCTGCCTGGGGCAAAACCATGTGCTAGGTCAGTGTGTGCTGTATAGTAGGGAGCAGACAAGGCACTCACAGTGTCTACCCTGGGACACTCCCTGCCACAGTCCCCAGCAGCTTTCTCACCACCTGAACAGGCTCCAGTCTAGTCAAATTATGACTGCATACTGAGAGTTCTGCTATATTCATTTGGCTTCTACATGGGGATTGTGAAAAAAAGAACTAGATGCCACTACCTAGAGAACTATTTATCCCTGCCTACAGTGGAGTAGCCACCCCTTGCCACATTCAGAAACTGTCAAGACAGTGAAAGCCACTTCCTGAGTCTCAGTTGAACAATAGTTTTCTTGTTGGGGACCTGGGACCCTGTGAGCCAACCTGTGGGTCATGGCCTGTGGATGATGGTATCTTACTGGACATTTATTCCATCTAGCCTCAAGTTGCCCCACCATCTAAGGCATCCGCACCATTTCATGGGTGTGAGAGGAAGAGTCAGGGAATGCTGAGTGTTTCTCAACATGAAAAATACCAAACAGGAAAGAAGTGATGGGATTCCAGTGCCGGTTCTACTCTAAGCACAGGCTGAACACACACACACACACACACACACACACACACACACACACACACACACCCGGGGGGGGGGGGGGCACAAGCTCTTGAGGTTTGAAATAAATGAATGCTTCTGTTCTGTGGGTGACAGAAGACAGGAGCACCACACCCACCATAGCTGTTTACCGGTCTGCAGGTCCCACTCCAAGAATCCCCAAGGCGGCTTTAAGGAAGAGACAGGTTCTCCGGGTATCAGGGACAGAAGTAGGACCAGAGCTCCAGCCAGGCCATCTTTGCTTCTCTGCAGAATGCAAGGGGTCCAAGAAGCTAGAACATTGCTCTGGGAAACCAGGACCAAACGCACTGTCATCCTAACAGCGACTCCTTTCTATGCCAGCCCTCAGCTTCCCAACACAAAGGTGCCCTCAGGACAGAGGTCTTGACGAAACAGTCCCCTTCTGATATTCCCTGGTATCGCAAGGAGGTATGGCTTAATAAAGACAACCACAGCCGATAATGCTAAAAAGGAAGAGCAGGTGAGAGGCTCAAGTAAGCCAGGGCTTTGACCTTAAGGTAGGCTTAGCATTCTCACCAAGAGGAGGAATTCTCAGGAACTATAGGACAGGAAGGTGAAATGGACCCAGAGCTTGCCAGGCAGTGGGCAAGTTGGTATGGGAACGTTCTCTCCAAGTGTTGCAAGCCAGCAGCCTCGTAAATACCTTCTGGAAGAGACAGACAAGAATCAGCAGTTATTATCTATCTTGCTTGTTTAGATTTACAGCCAGGGCAGGTCAAGAAAGGGCATCTGGATTAGGAGAAAATCTAGTTTATATCCCCTTTCAGCCATAACACAGCAAACCTTAGATCAGCGGGCAGCCGTCATTCATCCCTTGTCCAGATCCCAGCTGTACATATCCATTGCCTGTTGTAGGTGAGCAGGTTGAAGTTTAGAAAGGTTAACGAATGTGAGACAGATCTGTGATTCAAGCACGAGTATTTGCTGGGTATGGTGGTGAATACCTGTAATCCCAGCCTTCGGGATGCCAATGCAGGAAGATCAGGAGTTCAAGGCCAGTCTCCGCAACATAAAAAGACTTGATTAAGGCCAGCCTGGGTTGTATGAGACCCTGTCTCAGAACGGAGGAGGGTTGAGGAGATGGTTCAGGAGTTTCACCTACTAAGAAAGAGTGAGAACCTGAGTTCTAATTCCCAGCAGCCACATATAGACGAGCAGAGCAACATTTGTCTATAATCCAAGTGTTTCTGGTACAAGATGGAAGATCGAGGCAAGAGAAACCTGGAAGCTTGTGAGATTCCAGTTTCTCAAATGAGGTGAAAGGCGAAGACCACCACTTAAGGTTGTTCTCTGATCTCTGTGTGTCTGCTATAACATGCATACTCATTCATATATGAATGTTACACACATATAACCACCCCATATCATACAGAGAGAGAGAGAGAGATTTAAAAAAAAAAAAAAAAACAAGCATGGTGACAGACACTTTTAATCCCAGCGCTCAGTAGGCAGAGGCAGGCAGATCCGTGAGGTCAGCCTAGTCTACACAGCGAGTTCCAGGACAGCCAGAGTTACATGGTAACACCCTGTTGAGAAGAAACAAAAACAAAATACATCCATAGCCCAGCTCTCAGGAGGCAGAAGCAGGCACATCTCTGTGAGTTTGAGGCCAGCTTGGTCTGTGTAGAGTTTTAGGTCAGCAGGGCTACATAATGATACCCTAGACAGACAGACAGACAGATACACACACACACACACACACACACACACACACACACACACACTCAGGTCTGGAGGAGAGGGAGCAAACAGTGCTTATAAGGCAAGATGGCTGAGTCAATAAAGGCACCTGTCACTAAGCCTGCTATCTGAGTTCCATCCCTGGAGCCTACATGGTAGATGGAGGAAACCAACTGCTACATGTCATCCTCTGACCTCCACATGAATGTGTGTACACACCCTCACATATACACAAAGAAATACAGTAAATGGAAAGAACAAGGAATATGGGCCAGCTGGAGGATACCAAGTTCAAGGCCAACCTGGGCTGCACAAATGAATAATAAATAATAAAAAATGTTAATGACTCAAGCTAGCCAGGTGGCCTGGATTTCTTGCACATGGCGGGGATTTGTCTCTGCTGTAAATTAGACATCTTCCCATTTGGGGGGGGGGGCGTTATTTGATATGCACGGTGAGGAACAGAGAGTCTGGGCTGGCCCTAATTGACATCAAGAACTCTTGCTACCAATCATTAAACTGGCACACAGAGAAGAGAAACAGTTAAACATGCAGGCTCAGAAGCAGTCTGCCTGACTCTAAATGGCACCCAGCCCTCTTCTTACTAGTTGTGTAACCTTGGAAAAGTCACCAACCTTTGTGTGTATCTGAGGTCACAGGTTTTGAGCTGATCAGTCTGCACAGGGTGCTTAGAACAAAGCCTGTTGTCTGGTGATGGCTATATGTTAGCAGTTTTAGCCAGCACACTGCTATCCAGTCTCCTGGGGTACCTAGCATCCCTAGGGGAAGCACAAAGCTGAGGGCTGGAGAGCACAGGACCTGTTTGCATTGGTTGCAAGCAAGTTAATGCTAGCTTCATCCATCTGTGGGGGGGGGGGGGTCAAGAAGGCTAAATACCAGGCATAGGAGTGGGCACTCCCTATGGCACCAAGTCCAGAAAAGCCTGGGCTACAGTTTCGATGGAGTTCAGCGTGTATCTCCTCTCTTCATGACCAGGAGTCTGAGCCTAGCATGGGAGGTAGGACAGGTCCAGCAGTCCCAGTCCGTGCCCTAGGCAAGAGCTCTGTCTCAACAGGTGCTCCCAGCAACATCCTCAGAACTCAAGGTTGGAAGCAGGGAGGTGGTAACATTTATGAAGCTCTTGCCTGGTGCTGTGCAGGTTGTTTTTATTAATCTTGGGGCTGGTCATCACAATCCCACCCAATCCATTTCAGGGACCCTGCAAGTGGAGAAACTGATAACAAGGCAAAGGATGGTGAAGGGGATTGGGGTGGGGCTCAGCACACCTTACAACTGAAGAACAGGAGGAAGAAGCCAGTGCAGAAGAGGGTATAGCTTTGGCCCTCTGACTCCAGGCACAGGGCTCCCTCTCCTGTTCCCTGGCCCCACCTCTTCTCCCTCCCTCCCTGGGATCAGTCACTGTGTCTAGGAGGAAGTGACCCTGTGCCACCTCTGCCTTCTCTGAGCTGCCCAGCTCTGCACATGCACAGTGGTGCTCAGAAACTAGGTCCTAGACACTAACTAGATGCTGGCCCAGGGGCCTTAGACCCTCTCTCGCCACTTTCCAGTGATCTTCATCAGGTCCTAGTTAGGCTTCTGAGCCACGGTTGTTCATAGGCCACTAAAAGCTCAGAATGAGAAAACAAAGTGAGGAAAACCCAGGGCAGGGGTCCAGCTCAGGCTGCAGGGTGAAGCTGACACAGCAGCCTAGCCCTGCCATCGTCCTGACCCTGGCCTTATCCTGAAGCCCCAGACTTTAGGTACAAAGTATGCCACGGAAGGTGGCATCTCCCAAAACACTGGACACCAGTGTACCGATCACTTATAAACTTATAACTTAGAACACTGCCCAGGACTCTGCTTTGTGCTCCAGGCTGGAAACCTACTGATGTAGCTTTATGAAAATCACCTCAATTCTCTCAGCTTGGGGTCCAGTACATCTAGAATCCAGGTCTCTCGGCTAGAGCGGCAGCGATTCTGTTTCCGTGGCAACCCCACTATCTCTCGAGGGACCATCTGGATCCTGTCACCCTGGCAAGGTGCTGCCCAGGCAACCAGGTGTTTGTGTTTTGCTATGGAAGCTCTGCAGAGTGATAATTTCCTCTCTGGGGACCGGGTGGTGGCCGGGCAGGTGGCTGGAAGGGAGCGGGACCATCTTAGCTATGGCAGTTGCCTTTGCTGTAACAACAGAGCTCTGACTAATGGTTGGTCATTTACAGATGCCTCGCTACCTTCCTAGGGGCATGGTAGCTTGTTGAGGCTGGCCAGCTGGGAAACACTGCCCAGGGGCTGGACTCCTTGCAGAGAATTCCAGAGGACCCAGTCTCACCTGTTTGGAATGAAGAGACACTATTGTCTCTGGCAGGAAACAGGAATTACTAGGAGCCTGCTTTTCAAACTGCCTCGTAATTATAGTCAGCAGAAACTTGCTGCCGAAAATAAGCTGAATTCACCCCTGCAACGTAAGCACCTGTGTGCCCCGAGATTGTCTGTACCTTCAAAGAGCTCACTCACACACTGAAACCAGGTAGGGACATGCTTAGGAGGAATACAATGTCAGGAGAGTCAATGGTTTGGGTAGGATAGAGTTAGGGGCATGTAGAAGCTCCTGCCACCCAGCCATGGAGAAGCAGCTAACCTAGACTAGGTTGGAACCAAAGGGCAGGGCATGAGAGGGTTGTGGGGGGTGGGGAAAGCACAGCCCTCTGCCACTGCAATATAGCAGCTCACAATGGAATGCTTTCCTTCTCTGGATGAGGAAACTGAAGCTCACAGTAGTAAAGTCCAATGCTCAGGATCACATGGCTGGAGACAGGCTAGGTCGAGACAAAGCTAGGTGACTGCATCCTCGAGGGTATGCTACTCTCCTGTTAGAGTTGCCAGGGGAGGCTCCATTTCCTGCGAGCCTGAGGCATCCTTCTGAGAACCCTCCTCTCTCTCTGTCCCTCCCTCTCTCCATTCCCCTTCCTCTTTTAGTCTCTGTTTCCTTTTCCACCTCTGCCCCTCTTCCCTATCCTAATCTCCCCATCTTCTTTGTCTTTCCCTGTCCCCCCAGGGATCTCAGCTTTCTGCCACCCTGGCCCTGCTGGCTCAGCTATGCCCCACCTTGAAGTCACCATCACATCTTGTTCTCTGACTAAGCCCAACCCTGGGAAACCCACTGCTGTTTAGCTCTGCCTGCTCCTGAACGCCTTCAACCATAGGCATAGCATAGCTACCATATAGTCCTGTTTCCTTCAGTTTTTTTCAGGGCCCTCATTCCCTCTCAGATGTGCCCCACATGTTTGGAATCACTCCCTCCCAGAGGCCAGGAAGTGAGGATGCC
>JADRCD010217553.1:23075-43785 GCA_019843815.1 Montemys delectorum | reverse complement strand
GGTGCAGCTAGTGGGCTTTCTGTAGGGATCCATCTCCTGTCTCTGCCTCTGTACCTGCCTAGTTTTTACGTGAGTTCTTGGGATCCAAACGAACTCTGGTCCTCACTTGCACCACAAGCACCTTACCCACTGAGCCACATCTCCAGCCCTCTGTTAAATGCTCTTTAAAGTAAATTGGGATTCATCAGGATCTTTTTGTAAACTATCTGATCTGAATTTTCTCTTTAGTAAATAAATCTTTACATCCTGTCAACAGATGTTCAAGCAAATGCTTTCAGAGAAACAATCCAAGTGGGAGCATTACAAGAAAGAGGGCTCAGAGCGGGTGACTGAGCTTGCCGATGTCTTCTCAGGGGTGAAACCACTAACCCGAGTCGAGAAAAATGGTAATTGCTGAAGAGGAGTTATGGGTGTGTTTGAGATAAGTGTTTATATTATTGAAGCCTAGAAACTGGCTGTTACTATCTTCATTACTGTCAGAGAATACCTGGCAAAACAAGCTTAGGGAAGGGAGGGTTTATTGTGGGTCACCGTTTGAGGGCACAGTCCACCGTGGCAGAGCTGGTGTGGAGGCAGGGTTGTGAGGCCTCTGTGGTCAGGAGGGGAGAGGGGTAAGTGCTGGTGCTCAGCTCACTTTCTGCTTTTTACTAAGTCTATCTCAGCCAATGAGATGGTGCTACCCACATTCAGAGTGGGTCTTACCTCCTCAGTTAACCTCTCTGGAAAGGCCTCACAGCCATGCCCAGAGATGTGTCTCCTAAGCTGTTCTAAACTAGTCAGGTTGATGATCAAGATTAACCATCACTCTAACCATTAAAGTCATAAATACTAATGACACCCCTTAAACTGTCCAGAATTCCCACAACTCTCTGCTTGTACCTCACGGTTCTGTCATGTTGGTCTCTCTCCTCCTTTCCCAAAAGCCTCTATTTGTGTTTGTCCTTCACTCTGATAGATAACCTTCTTCATTCCTGAGAACCCAATCTTCACTTCTCCAGAAAACTCCTCAGTGTCTCTGTGTCACGTCCATCAGTCAGTACCCTCCTGACCCCTCTCTGTGTCCGAGAGCACCTTACCACTTATCATTTGCAACTCAAGTGTGGGCCTTTAATCCTTGAGTGGTCAGTGTCACAGACTAGGCTGTTCATGCAGAAATAGAACCTATCTTGTTTGGGCACGTGCCTCCACATTGCCATTGATGGTTGGAGTATTGTTGGGAGTGATATTAATCACTGGTAAAAGGATTATGAAGCTTACACTTGGACAAGATGAGTTACATGCAAAGCTACAGGAAGCTGGGCCTCAACATGCTTTCCTTGTTTCTTTATTAACAGAAAATCTTCAGGCTTGGTTCAGAGAGATCTCAAAACAAGTACTGTCTCTAAATTATGATGATTCTACCGCTGCAGGCAGAAAAACTGTGCAGCTAATACAAGCTTTGGAGGAGGTAAGAATGTCCTTTTAACCCCCAGCACGTGGGCTGGAGAGTGGGCTCAGCAGTTAGGAGGGTATGCCATTCTGCTCTTTCAGAGGATGCAAGTTCCATTCCCAGCACCTGTGTTAGGCAGCTCACACCACCTGTAACTCCAGCTCCCGAGAATCTGATGCCTCTGGCCTCTGTGAGCACCTGCACTCGTACACATGCTCACATACAGACACACACATGCACATATATGCATGCATGTGCATGCACGCACACAATTAAGAATAATTTTTAAAATCTTGAAACTAACTATGTCTTAGGTCAGAAATTACAGGTTATAATCAACCTATTACTTTGCCCATAAAAATGAATCTAAAAGGATACTTCATCAGAGGCAGCCCCTGTGGTACACACTCACGGTCATAAAATTAGGATAACTGAGTAGTTAGCTTGAGTAGAGCTATAGCAAGACTCACGAATCTGAACTGGAATGAAGAATGCGTTTTAAAAGCCAAATTATGAAAATAATCTGGAAATACTGAGATTATGATAAAGTGTAAAAACAAAAAAAAAAATGTAGGTCTGTGCCATCTTTTAGGTATTTGGTATATAAAATATGTGTGCCTTGGGAGGAAAATACTAGAGTAAACAAAAAGTGAAAGTGGTTATGTAATGATGTTATCTGTGTAAATGGTCAACTTTTTTTCTGGAATTTTTTTTTTTTTTTTTTGGTTTTTTTGGTTTTTTCCAGACAGGGTTATTCTGTGTAGCCCTGGCTGTCCTGGAACTCACTCTGTAGACCAGGCTGGCTTGGAACTCAGAAATCCGCCTGCCTGTGCCTCCCAAGTGCTGCGATTAAAGGTGTGCGCCACCACTGCCCAGCTTCAATTTTTTTTTTTCTATTTCTTTGAGATTATCCTGATGATCACTCAGTAGCAACTTCATCTTATACTTCCAGCTAACTCAGAGCATCTCACTCCAGAAACTTGTTTCTTAGTCTATGGCACAACTCTAAACAGCTTCATACACTCCAATTGTTGCTTTATTTTGTCTTGTTACCTTATTCATATAGGCATATAGCCCAGGCCTCCTGAGTGACACATGACAGTTTGAGAACATTAAAGCAGCAGCAAGAAGCTCGTGGCGCGCTGCAGCAGCTGTGCTGTAACTCACTGCAGCTTAGTGCGCACACTCAGGAAGAGCGTGGTTCCCCACGCTGTGTTCATGTCTTCTAAAATGGAAGAAGAGCATGCTGGCTTATCATGGTCTCTTTGCGTGGGATAAGAGCAGGGGACTGTTCTCCGATCCTAGACATTTGTGGACTTCCTTAGAACTTGCTTTATAGATTTCTGAAGCTTAATTTGAAATGAAAAATTTTTCAAGAAAGTATTTGTGAGTGCTGTACTTTATTTGAAGTGTTTTTAAGGAGAAGATGCATTGAATTGTTTCATTCAGTGGATTTGTATAACATAGGTTCAGGAGTTTCACCAGTTAGAATCAAATCTACAAGTTTGCCAGTTTCTTGCTGACACCCGAAAGTTTCTCCATCAAATGATCAGAACCATCAACATCAAGGAGGAAGTCTTGATCACAATGCAGATCGTCGGGGACCTTTCTTTTGCCTGGCAGTTAATTGACAGGTAATTTGGAAGCAGGTAATGTAATGTCCCGTGATGAAGGAGGGAGTTCGTCTGCTTACCATGTGTCCGCCCCTCTCTACAGTTTCACATCCATCATGCAAGAAAGCATAAGGGTAAACCCATCCATGGTTACCAAACTCAGAGCCACGTTCCTAAAGGTAAGCAAGGAATGGTGACACCCATCCTCACTCTGCTGTCATTGGTCAGGGTACGACACTATCCACCTTGCACTAAAACTTACAACACGTTTCATCAGAGGCAGCATCAAATGTTCTGCCAAGGTTTAGTTCTTTATGTAAAAATGAATCTCCATCTCACTAGTATGCACATTTGCTTTCAACTTTAATAAATGGTGAAAGAATTTTGTATGTTTTAAAGTAAATCTATGGCTTGTTATCAGTACATGTTTGATCTGTACGCCTGTATAGACCTATGTACTGGGCCACATAACAGTTTGCTTGGTGAAAAGGAGTCTTGAATGCAAAGGGCTTCCATGGAATAGCAGCTCTCCAGCTTCAGGGTGCATCAGAGTTACTTAGCACAGCAGCTTCTTCACCCTGCTCCCACATTGCTAAGTCAGTCTGTGGTAGGTCTGGTAACTGACATGTCTCACAAGTTCTCAGCTGCTGCCAGTGGTCAATGGGAGAAACACTGCCACCGTAGTAGATGGCTGTGGGGTTTTTTGTTTGTTTGTTTTGTTTTTTAATGTATTGTCAGAACGTGTTTGAGGCATTGCTGAGGCTGTCTAGTTGTTTCCCTCTATGGGGTGAAGCACAAATGTAGCACTGTAAACTCCACTTTGGGAAAAGAGGTTTCTGGGGCATTTATGAAGCAAGAAACAGATATGTGTTGTTTCCTTCCAGCTTGCCTCTGCCCTTGATCTTCCCCTGCTACGTATTAATCAAGCAAATAGCCCTGACCTCCTCAGTGTGTCCCAGTATTATTCAGGAGAATTAGTGTCATACGTGAGAAAGGTAAGAACTGCCTCTGGCTGAGATTTATTGGCTAGCTACTTCCTTAAGTAAACAGTGCCTGGTGGAGCTTCCTGCTCTTCAGGTTTCTTTTCAGAGATGTCCAGTACCCAAAATGAGCATATTCTTACTGAAGCTGCAGACATGCAAGTGTGATTTACTTTTAGGGAGATCACACTGGCTTTCACGTGCTCTGGCCTCAGAGGTGTAGACGCTGAGGAGCATAGGTGACGGGGCCTCTTCAGGGGCAGAGCTGGCTGCTCAGAGTCAGATCACAGCCCACATTCTCTTATCAGAACCTAGGTCAAGTGTTCAAGAGAATCTTGGTCCTTGCTCCAATCGTTTGTGATGGATCCAGGACGCAGCCTTGTTTGAGTTCAAAGTCAGTCTGTGTCATGCACTGGCTGAGACTGTCCCTACATGTTACTGACATCTTGGACAGTGGTGGGAAGGTGTGAGCTTGTTTTTCTAGCAGTTGTTTGTTTTGAGACAGCTTACTATGTAGCTCTGACTGTCCTGGAACTTGCTGTGTGGACCAGGATGGCCTTGAACTCACAAGAGATTTTCCTGCCTCTGTTCCCCCCTGGTGCTGAGATTAAAGGTGTGCACCACATATCCAGCACCCTTCTAACAGTTTTCAAGATAGTTCTTTTAAGTTTCTCAGCAAACTGTGGTCCTACACACTGGGACCTTCTTGCTCTCATCTTCTTTGCTCATCAGCTTAAAAAAAAAGAGGAAACCCATATAGATACTTAATTGTATTTCTTCCTGCTCTTCTCATCAAAGGTTTTGCAGATCATTCCAGAAAGCATGTTCACATCTCTCCTGAAGATCATAAAGCTTCAGACCCATGACATCATCGAAGTGCCTACCCGCCTAGACAAGGACAAGCTGAGGGACTATGCTCAGCTTGGCCCAAGATATGAGGTGCAATGCCCTTGACTCCAACATGAAACATCCCTGGCCAGTGGCTCCTGGCATATCCTAGGGGCCAACAGATTACCTGTGGCTGTGTTCTTCCACTCTCACCGATAATGTGGTTTGCAGTCTTTAGTGCTCTCAACATTTCCTGAGTAAGCCCTCCTCACCCGAGTTCTCTGTACAGACAGAGCTCTTTTCTCTTGAACATTCTGGCATGTCCTTGTTCTTCCTGTGTTCCACAACCTGGACTTTCCACATCCACACTCCTCCTTTGTACATACGATACTCGAGCTACAGTTACATCTCAGTAAGCCTATCATAAGTTAAAAATATTGTTAAGTGAAAAATTCTCTGAATACACTCAGGAAGCTGTGAATTGCAGCTTATCCTGAGGCCAGCCCTGAAGTTTAGACCTGAAAACAGAAGCCAGAGAGAGAAGTGCTATGTTAAAGGACGAAGAACTGCTGACAGCAACTGTCCCCCCCCCCCCGCCCCCCTCAGAGCCTCATGTCCATCCCAGGCACAGGCACACCAGTATCCTTTACACAGCCACACACACATTTCCTGTTGCCTTTGCCCAGTGCAGTACTGTTGGCCAGTTGTATAGCATAGGAGTGAGGAATCTTTCCTGTGACATATTTTATCCCCCGACCTTCTCTGTTAAAGGTTGCCAAGCTCACTCATGCCATCTCCATCTTTACCGAGGGCATCTTAATGATGAAAACAACCCTGGTGGGCATCATCAAGGTAAGGGTCAAACGCTGCTCTGTGTGGCCTATGGCGATTTGTTTGATATTTCTGGTAATTACATGTGGAATGGGGAGGAATGCAGCCACCTTGTGCTGCTCAAAACTTGTTTTTACCCCTTTGTTGATGGAGAAAAAAGAAACATTATAACCCTGATTGTTCATAATTAAAGACAACCCTATGACCTGAACTTGGAATTTCATCTCACCATCTCCTGCTTGCTGTAAGAAAGGACACTTTACATTTAGTGACATGCTTAAAATGTAAAGCAGTTAAAAACTGTTCATATCTACCAGCTTGGTAATATGTTGTAAAATTGAGACTTACTGAGCTGAACAGAGTCCTATATTCAGTCTACCCCTCTAGAGATGATTAGGGACAGAATTTTACAAATGTAGATCACTTAGAGATGAGGTCTGAAAATGATGCACTGCAGACCCTCTGAGCCACCGCCCTGGTTTTCCTGATGGCATCGAATGCCTTTGATCTGCACTTAGGTGGATCCCAAGCAGTTGCTGGAAGATGGAATAAGGAAAGAGCTGGTTAAGCGCGTGGCTTTCGCCCTCCACCGGGGACTGATATTCAACCCTCGTGCCAAGGTACAAATGCTCAGAATGGACCTGTCACTCAGTTCCCAGTGTGCACTGGAACACCATTCTGAACAAGACAGGTCCTTCTCTCTCCTGTATGTCCAATATATGTTTTGTGGTGACAAATTACATGCTCTTTTGATTCTTTCTATAATCCACTCAAAAAAAAATCTCTTTTAAAATGATTTAAAATGATCATCCTGTGTTTAAGAACTGAGTTGATGCTTATGACTCAGAGTTACTTACTGTCCAAAGAACTTGATTACCATAACACAGAAACTGGAAAGAATGGGTTGTTTGGTTTTTTTTATAAGTTTGCATTATCTATTTAAAAGTATGGTCATTTTTCTAAAGAGAAAACTGAATAGGCCAGACATTTTTGTGTAAGGAATGTCTCACTTCAATAAATTCAACTTAAGTGTTAGGTGTACAATATTAGATGTGTTTATAAATTGGTACTATTGAAATCATCAGTGTTCATCTTTATATCCTCTGTATGAGGCTTCCTTCCCAATGAGTGATGTCTATTCTTGGTAGAGTGTCTAACGGCACTGCCTGCCAGTCACCCTAGCTACAGAAGGAAACCTTTGTAAAGCTTTGACTATGTCTAAAACCGTGACGTGGTCCCTTGGTGTGCCATTTAAGGTCTAAAGGAGGTTAGTGCTGACAGTTTGCTCCTGTTGATAGTTGTCCTGTCTTCTTCTGTATAGCCAAGTGAGTTGATGCCCAAGCTGAAAGAGCTGGGAGCCACCATGGATGGATTCCATCGTTCCTTTGAGTATATACAGGACTATGTCAACATTTATGGCCTCAAGATTTGGCAGGAGGAAGTCTCTCGTATTATAAATTATAATGTGGAACAAGAGTGTAATAACTTCTTAAGAACAAAGGTATTGAACAAGTTTTTTAAATTCTTGACTATATCTGTTAACTCTCATGTTTAAAATACACACTGCACATCTCAGCAATACCAACAAGAAAGTTTTGTTTTTATCTAAGTAACACTACTGAAAACCATTGAGTCCTACAGAGCACCTTTCAGAAACTTGCCAGTAAGAGGAGAGTGGGCATGAAACCTGGCCTCAGGGAGCTGTGTCAGGAGAAAGTACATGTCACTAAGTGGCCTTAGCAGCAGCTGCCCTGCTCATTAGAACCCAGGGGCTTACAGTGGGAGCCTTGGGACCTCCAGTCGGTGCACAGCAGCACTACAGGCCTCCATCCCTCAGCAGGGCACAGGTGGGCATCCACCACCCTCATGCCTCTGCCAGCACGTGCCACTCTCCACTTCTGAGCCTTGTGGGGCATGAAGGGGCCTCTTGATGCCTGCTCCCCTAATGGCTGTCTATTTATGGGTCGTGTGTATCTTGTTTGAAAAATAGCAATGAAAGTTGTTTTTTATATCTCACAAACCACAAAATATCAACAAATTCAAGTGCCACTGCTTTTACATAGCATTTAACAAGGCTGACACATACAGGTGACACTTCAAAATTGTTGAAGTTTATGATGTTTTACATCTTTAGATTTCATTGTCCATCTCAACTCACAAGACAAAAAAACATATTTCTCTGTCTGTCTTTATTTCTCACTTTTCTGCAGCCCAGGCTAGCTTCCAAACCACTGTTTAGCCAAGGATGACCTTGAACTTTCTGTTCTTCCCTCTCTACCTCCCTAGCGGTGGGATTGCAGGCCTGCGTGGCTGTACCTGGCTGGTGAGGTGCTGGGGTGGAACCCTGGGTTCATGCTGGGGACACTCTACCCACGCAGCCACACCTCTAGCCCTTACTTCCTTTTTATATTCTGTGTAGCATTTGAGGAGACCTTTGGTGGCGATTTAAAATTTTTTCTCTTCAAAGCCAAGGAACACTTAATTGTTCCTTTATGCACTGCTTGTAAGATTATGTAAAGAAAAGATAACAAAGTACACTATCAGAATTGAACTAGACATTTATGGTCTTGTTTTCTAGATTCAAGACTGGCAGAGTATGTACCAATCCACTCATATTCCAATCCCAAAGTTTGCGCCTGTGGATGAGTCTATAACGTTTATTGGTCGACTCTGCAGAGAAATCTTGCGGATCACAGATCCAAAGTAAGTATTTCTGAGTGTGGATGAGCTTTAGACCTCCCGACATCCATACCCGTGTCACTGGGGAGTGCTCCTTTGTCCTTAGTCCAGCACCCAAGCACTTAACAGTGAGCACTGGCCCATGTTCCACGAATCTGCGTTCTCACTCCTTGCAGGCATCCTAGGCGGCAGGCCTTGCTGCTGTTACCACTTTACAGATGAAGAAATTCAGGCACAAAAGCATGTACCTAGATCATGCCAAGCCCCAGCCCCTAAAGCCCTGTGCTAATCAAGGGCGCACCATACAGCTTTGTGTGCAGTGAGTATGCACTCTTATCACATAGGTTCAGCCTTCAGCAGGGTGAAAAGCTCATGTAATTCAGACTGTTGCTGAGCAACACAATGCCACTCAGTAAATGCAGCCATTTCCTCTTCCTTAGAGCCTCAGGTGAAGCAGTCTGCGACAGCCACCTGAGGAAAGAGCAGGTGTATGTCTTGTGACTCAGTTTACCCCTGAACACATGCTCACAGAGGCTCATGTTAGGTAGGGTTTCCCAGAAAGAAAGGAAGGTTCCTGTCTCTCCCCACCTACCCTTGTCTTGCTGAAAGCATGTGCCTTCCTTAAACACTCTCTACTGCCTGCTAGTCTTGGCTTCCTTTGTCCCTCAAGATTTATGAAAATCGGTCAACTGTAGGTGGACTTTTTGAGATTTCTAGCAGATATATATTCTTTCACTGGCAAAAAAATAAATAGTCCTTTGTGTAGGTGGCTGGAACCACTGAGCCCTTGTAGAAATCTACCCTGCCTAGTAACCTGCTCATACTTTTAGCAGAGATTTGACGTGGCTGGGAATTATCATCAGAGCTAGGTTCCTCTCAATTGTCACATTCAAAGTGCTGGCACTGGGTAACAGGACCCCTGGGCCTTGGTGTAAAGAGATGGGTGTAAAAGATATATCTCATTTACTCCTTCCTCTCGAGGCTGTCGGCTCCTTCTTAAGCCCCATGTGTGTATGGTGTATGGTATTTATAACATGAGGCCCATGTGTGTAGAGCACGTCCGACCTGCGGAGGCCTGTTCACCCAACACCTGCTGAGTCCGATGATCTAGGAGTGGGACAAGGACATCCATGCCTTCTACAGGATTCACTAGTTACTCAGAGCCCTTCAATAGCTTGAGAGCCAAAGGTTTGAAATTATGTAGTCTTGGGAGCAGGTCTGTCTGGCCCTCCATCTTGCTAAAATGGAGGTTAGCAGACTTGTGTTTCACAGGGCTGTTATGAGGGTGACACAGGATAATACTGAGTGCTCAGTGGATGATGATGCTCTTTGCCACTCTTGTCACCATACTGCATTCCCAAGACCAAGAAGAGTCACTGAGAGGTGCCAAGAAGATGGGCATCTACCATATAATCAGCTTCATCTTCCCTCTCGCACCACTATTCAAAGACTCTAAGCTTCCTCTCTACCAAATTGGTGCTAGGCTCTCATTTGTCCTCAGTCTATGGAAATTTTACAAAACATCCTGTAGGAAGGCAGCTGGGCCCTAGAGGCCTCCAGCCTGGCAGCTAAGCTTATCTTCATCTTCTCAGTTTGGTTCCCAGTGGTAGCTCAGCCCAGTGAAATAAATAGAACCAAGGAAGGAGCATGCAGTGGGGAAAGGAGGCCTAGCTGAGGTTTAGTTACTTCCTGAGGCATCGGACAGTCATCAGGCAGATAAGACAGAGTGCCTGGCCAGAAGTGAGGAAACACAAGTCAGAAGCAGCAGTGCTACCCACACCTACAATCCTAGCATCAGGAGGTAAGGTAGGACTGGGGTAAAACAGAAGTCATGCAGCCAGTGCCCTGGGTTTTGATGCCCCAGCTCCTATCCCATACCTCTGAGCTGCTAGAACTTCCGATTTCCCTTTTGCTTTAGAATGACATGTTACATAGACCAACTGAACACTTGGTATGACATGAAAACTCATCAAGAAGTGACCAGCAGTCGCCTCTTCTCAGAAATCCAGACCACCTTGGGGACTTTTGGTCTGAATGGATTGGACAGGCTTCTGTGCTTCATGATTGTGAAAGAGCTACAGGTGAGCCTGGACCCCACATCAGTCACTTCTGTCATTGCTGTGGTAAAATATCTAACAAGCAACTTAAAGAAGAAAGGTTATATTGTGGGTCACACTTTGAGACTCTAGTCCATCATGGGATGGAAGGCCTGGCACCCAGATTGGCTTCCACTATGGTCACAAGAGTATGACGCAGCTGGTGACTCACACTGTTCCTATGTAGCGAGGAAGCAGATATCGATGGACATCTGTCCCATTTTCTAGCCTAATTCAGTCTTGAACCCCAGCTTTTAGGATGGGGTTGCCCCTCTTCAGAATGGGTGTTCCCTTTGCTGTTAAGCTTCTCTGGAAACATTCAGACACACCTTGGTGTGGTTATGAGCCTGCCAAGTAAACAAAGACTGCCTGCTACCGACCTCACATCTGGTTTCTATCTGGGAAGAATGGCAGGTCTCACCTGACAAACTCACTGTCCTGACTTCTCATGCTGTGAAGCATGGATGATTTTACTAGGTAGATGAGAACTGAGCGTAAGTTACAGCCTCTTTGACCAGTATGGTAATCTTATAGGTACACTGTTTCAGTTAATTCCACTTGGAAAATCCAGACTTGTGACTGAAGCCTTGACCCGTAGTAGGAACCTGAGTACCTGCTAACTTCCCATTTGGAGGCTGTGTGACCTAGACATATGATGTTTACACAACATCTGAGTTAACAGGAATGGTGGTTTGTTACATTTGCATTTTGATTATGACTTCTTGTTTGTAGAATTTCCTCAGTATGTTTCAGAAAATTATCCTGAGAGAGAGAACTGTTCAAGAAACTTTAAAGACACTCATGAGTGCTGTCAGCCCTCTAAAAAGCATAGTAGGTAAGTGTCCCAAGCCTCCCCAAGGCAGACAGAAAGATTCTGTAGCCTTCCTGAATTGACTGAATTAAGATTATATTTTAACTTTCAGCAAATTCGAGTAAAGTTTATCTTTCTGCCATCACCAAAACACAGAAGATCTGGAGCACTTACCTGGAGGCTATAATGAAGGTATGCTATGGGAGCCGGGTAATCAATACTTTGTAATGAAGGTATGATATGGGAGCCAGGTAATCAATACTGTGTAATGAAGGTATACTATGGGAGCCAGGTAATCAATACTATGTAATGAAGGTATGCTATGGGAGCAGAGTAATCAATACTGTGTAATGAAGGTATGCTATGGGAGCAGAGTAGTCAATACTGTGTAATGAAGGTATGCTATGGGAGCAGGGTGATCAATACTGTGTAATGAAAGTACGCTTTGGAGAGCAGGGATAATCAACACCATGGTTTATAAATTATTATGTTCCTATGACTTTATGGTTTATGAAAACCTATTCCTTCCTTTTGTCATTAAAGCTGAACTTCCATGATTTCTTCTTATTTCCCACACCACTGATTCCTTTATCCTTCTTTCTGGAGCTACTGGCTGGGCTTTTCATGGATGGACACACAGCTTCAAGAAAATGTGTTGTTTCTGAAGTGCCTCCAGTCAGAGGTGCTTCTGAACAAAGAAATGGGAATTTTCCTCCAAGTTCATGCAATGCTCTGGTCTATCAAGTTACAGACCAGCTTTATTCCTCATGGCATTACAACAGTGCATCTGTTCCTCTCCCAGCTGTGTCTGTCTGCCTGGGTGTCAAGCAGGAATCTTTGGGTGCATAAATTATCCATATGCTATGAATAAAACACTGTACCTTTGGAAATGAGGAATAATGACAAATGAGGCGATTGATTATTTAGATGAAAACCAACTTGTTTTAGAATCTAGTCTCCTACTTTGTATAAGTGATGGTGCAGTGAAACCCCTGACCTGAACTGCTCCCTGATGTTAAACATGGTTATTTCAGATATGAAGCTGCTGTGTGACTATTGCTCAGGTGGTAGAGAGGATAGTCAGAGGCATTTAGAGGACACCAAAGTTGCCATGGCTACCTGGGAGACAGAATGTAGCAGACAGGTGACCACCAAAGGCACATCCCTGGAAGTCTCTCCAGGTTGGTTTGTACACGCTGATTGCTCTCAAGTGCCCCGTGTGCCACCTCTTGTTCTCAGGTTGGACAGATGCAGATCTTGAGACAACAGATCGCCAATGAGCTAAACTCTTCGTGTCGATTTGATTCCAGACATCTGGCAGCTGCTCTGGATAACCTCAATAAGTAAGTGCCAGGGTGGAGACAGCCACCTATAGGCCCTGGCTGCCCACCTTCTGAGCACCCAGGTTCACATCTTGTTCATTTAAGGTCTTTGGGTTTTTAACAGGTATTGCTCACATAATACACAGCAGTACTACTAGGTCCGTGTCCTAACTTAACTGTTGTTAATAGAATCTCCAAGAGGTGGGATCTAAAGAACTAAGCTGTGGTTACCCAGAGAGGAGGGGAAAGCAGGCTAACATATCATATCCTCTGGTGCATACATCCCCTCCCCTCGGAACAGCTGCTCTCATTTCTTTCTGCGAAGATAAACAATGTAAGCTTCTCCATCTCAAAGTCAGCTCTTCTAACAAAATAGATCTTAGAAACAGTCTAGCCTCTCATAAAACAGTTGAATAATGAGGAGCTGGAGGGATGGCTCAGCAGTAAGAGCACTTGTGGCTCTTTCAGAGCACCAGCACTTGGTTCCCAGCACCCTGTCAGATGTCTAACAACCACCTGGAACTCAGAGACCTCACCGGGCTTCCATAGGCAGGCGCACACACACACACACACACACACACACACACACACACACACACACACACGGCACACGGGCACACACACACGGGCACACACATACGCACGCTAATATAAGCTAATAATTTTTTTTCATAATCTCAGAGTAGTGAAACCACTTGGTTTAGCTTGACTCCAAGAGATAAGTGACTCTAGGTAAGATTTCACAGTGACACATAGTCAGCCTGTGGATTGGGATACAGAAGGACAAGAGTTGGTTACAGATGTATAAACTCAGCTGCCCACTCATGATTTTCGCTGCTTCTCTCCTCCATTAGGGCTCTCCTGGCCGACATCGAAGCCCACTATCGGGACCCTTCACTTCCTTACCCCAAAGAAGATAACACACTCTTATATGAAATCACAGCCTATCTGGAGGCAGCTGGCATTCACAACCCCCTGAATAAGGTTAATGACTAAAATATAAAATTGGGTGGGGTACAGGGCTGTGTGGTACAAAAGGTGACTTTATCTATTGTGAAAATATTCCAGAAACCTACATTCAGTCCCCAGAACCTCATTCTGTCAGGTTCTGACCTTTTCTACGTGATGTCACCTCCCTACCTGTGAGACTGATGTGACATAGGTGAAAGTAAAGCGTCAGTGCAGGTTTGCCTGGGGCTTGGGTAGGCACATGACTCTGTCCTGCTTGTACTTCCCCTGCTGACCATAAGGAATTACAAGTGCCTGGCTCCACATTGTGCAACTCCAAGCTCCAGAAAGCACTGATGTTCCTCAGAAGTCAGTGCCGGGTCTCAAAGGCCATCTTTGGGCAAGGAGCCTGAGGCTTGAAGGGATCCAGGACTTGCCCAGCCTCCACACTAATGGGAGCTAGCCAGTGACTAGCCTGGGCTCTGCACCAGCGTGCTTCCCTGTCTTCTGGACCGAAGGCCAGCTGAGGGATGGCATGGCTTTGTCTGCCCTGACTTTGCTGCCATCCTAACTGGGAGGGAGACTGCCTGAGGAGGCTTATGACAGAGGAGGACAAAGGAGGACGTGGCTCTCTCCTCAGCAGCTGCTGTCACACTCTGCTCTCTGCCACTTGGATCTTTTCCCTTTGCCTTTACATTTCCTTCATTACTCCTTTTTTTTTTTTAAGATTATTTTAATATGTATGAGATTTTTGGTTTTTTGTTGTTTTGTTTTGTTGGGGTTTTTTGTTTTTGTTTTGTTTTGTTTTGTTTTTTTGAGATAGGATTTCTCTTTGTAGCCCTGGCTGTCCTGGAACTCACTCTGTAGACTAGACTGGCCTCAAAACCAAAAATCCGCCTGCCTCTGCCTCCCAAGTGCTGGGATTAAAGGCGTGCGCTACCACTGCACAGTGTGTATGAATTTTTGCCTACATGTATGTATATATGTATGTACCATATATGTGCCTGACACCCAAGGAGACCAGAAGATGATGTGTCGGGTCCCCTGGAGCTAGAGTTAAGGACAATTATGAGCCACCCTGTCAGTGCTGGGAACCGAATTGAGTCCTCTAAAGCCCAGCCATGGTTAGCTGCAGAGCCCTGCCCAGCTCCATAGCTTCACTGCTCTTGATTTTGCTCTCGCCCCTCCCTTTACAAGTGATAGTAACAGGATTGGGGGTGGGGACTCTAGTCTGAGCAGAGCTGCTCTTTCCAAGAAGAGCTAAAGGACTAAAGCTCGTAGGTGCACAGAGCGGCAGCTGAGGTGAATCTCCAGAGCCTGCCGATGACGCCGCTGGCCCAGTTGGAGGAGTCAGAAAAGCAAACTAAATGAATACCAGAGCTTTCTGTTTGAAACTGTGTTCTGTGATAGTCTGTAAGGTGGAGAAACTATCCATCTTTCTTATCTTTCTCTTTCCAGATTTACATAACAACGAAGCGCTTACCCTATTTTCCGATCGTCAACTTTCTGTTTTTGATCGCACAGCTGCCAAAACTTCAATATAACAAAAATCTAGGTATGATGGGTGCCAAGTTTTTGCCTCATAATTAACAAGCAATAGGTCAATGTCTACACAGTTATGACTATAATGCTGTGTCATACATCAGACCTTTTTGTAACAAAATACCCATTAGTGTCATTGCACCATGCGATAGAGCACCACAGATGGAGTGTACACAGTGAGTTCTAAATCCGCCAAGTGCACCTGCCTCCTACGGAATGGGAAGCATCTTTACTTGGTCCTCCTCAGTCAAAGCCCATGCAGCTGATTATGGTATGAAAGAAACTTCTTTATGTGCACGTTCTGTTCATACAAGTGCTTGTGAGCTGCTGCCTCCCATACTCTATCATAGGAGCCATAGTGTAGTTAAGGAGACAGGACTGACACTGAGCATCTCAGACTGTAATGTACACATGACTGCATGCTGGAGCATTTGCTACAAACATACCCAAAGCTGCCCATGTAGATGTCCTGGCTAATAATACAACTAATTTGTTGTTGACCAGTTTATTGTGAGCATCTCTGTAATTCCCTAGGAGATTCCCAGGTTCATCCTTTCTCTCTAGACTTTACATCTAACCAAGCAGGGTTTTTTTGAATGCTATATAATATATAATTGGTTTTAAAAGTATCTAGCACGACAGCCATTCAGTCAGTAGCACTGTAAGAACATTTCTACAAGCAAGACTGTATTACTCTTTTCTTAAAAACTTCAAAATGTATCTCTTCTTTATTTCCCTTCCTCTCTCCTAAAATGTTTTTTTTTGGGGGGGAGTTGTTTTTTGGGGTGGGTGGGTGGGAGTCTTTTTTGTTTTTTGTTTTTTTTTTTTCGAGACAGAGTTTCTCTGTGTAGCCCTGGCTGTCCTGGAACTCACTCTGTAGAACAGGCTGGCCTCGAACTCAGAAATGCTACTGCCTCCCAAGTGCTGGGATTAAAGGCGTGCGCCACCACTGCCTGTTTTTTTTTTTTAAGATTTATTTATTGGAGCTGGCGAGATGGCTCAGCAGGGTAAGAGCACTGACTGCTCTTCCAAAGGTCCTGAGTTTGGATCCCAGCAACCACATGGTGACTCACAACCACCCATAATGAGATCTGACGCCCTCTTCTGGTGTGTCTAAAGACAGCTACAGTGAATTAGGCCGGAGCGAGTGGGGGCCGGCAGAGGTCTTGAGTTCAATTCCCAGCAGCCACACACATGATGGCTCACAGCCATCTATACAGCTACAGTTATACACATAAAAAATAAAATAAATCTTTTTTAACAAAAAAAGATTTATTTATTATTATAAATGAGTACACTGTAGCTGTCTTCAGACACACCAGAAGAGAGCGTCAGATCTCATTATGGGTGGTTGTGAGACACCATGTGGTTGCTGGGATTTGAACTCACGACTTTCGGAAGAGCAAACAGTGCTCTTACCCACTGAGCCATCTCACCAGCCCCTAAAAAGTTTTTAAAGTAAAAGTGTGGACTCTAGTTAGGGACTAACATTTAGGAGATTTTGTTTTTTGTTTTTTGTTTGTTTTCTGGTTTGTCTTATCTTTTGTTGTTGGTTTGGTTTGGTTTGGTTCTTATTCGTCTCAATCAGAAACCGTCACGAGTTCTAGGTCTTGTTCCTCTGATAGTTTCTGTTAGGACCGCCTGTTGTCAGGCATGGCCCTGTGAGCAATACTCATTGTGGAAGGGAAGGCACAGGGTTGATTGAATTTCACCCTGGCCTCTTCCCACCAAGTGCTCACAGGCACTGTGTCCACCTGTTCATATTGGTGGAACCAACTAAAGGCTGTCCCATGACAGTGGGACACTGAGTCTTCAGATCAGAAACCAGCATCACTCAGCAGTCCCTGTGACTATTAAATGTTTTCTCCCAGACTTTGGTTTTCAAGTTCAGTTTTAGAAACTCTGTAGTTTTAACTTCCACGTTAATGTTTATGAACCATCCAAGTTATCTTTTAGCTCCCGTTTACTGTGGGGGCAGATTCATCCTCTTCCCCCTTCCCCTCCATGAAGCTATGCAATTTCAGTATCATGTTAACAAGTTTCTCTTTCACCATTAAAGTATTTGTTGTGCTCGTAGAAAGTCTGCAAATTGTCTGACAGTCAAACTGTCTGGACTCTGTCCTGATGCACCAATCTATCTGTCTTCATGACAGTACTGTAGCTTTGTAGCCTTGAAGGCAGGTACTATATGTCTAACATTTCCACATGCCCCCGGACCCCTGAGGCCCTAAACTCCACCCTCTCCTCAGCATAGCCATGCAGGCAGGTCCGAGTCTCCAGATTTTACAGAAGCCCCAAGTGGGAGACCAGAGCATGGTGTTTGGGCACATCTGAACCATCCTTCTTCCGCTCACTTGACCTCAGCAGATTCTATTCTTTTCAATACTCAAAATTGTTGTTAAACATAAGTTTTAAAGCATTTTAATCCAAATTTTAGCTGATTTTACTTAGTAAGATACTTCTGGGTATCTAGAATACCATGCTGCCATTAACTCAATTTGAGATTGTTTTCTTATTCACATTAATGTACATCGTAAGTCTCTCTACCATAGAGGGTATTAATAGTATAAAACAAAATAAACAATAATGATAAAAAACTAAGCACTTCAGACCATTAGAATGTTCTACTAGCCCAATGGCTAATTTTAGAGGTAGCACATAATTACTGTTTCCTCAAAATAGCCACCTGCCAACAAGGATGATATTGATGAGGGCTGATATTCGGTGGGCACTGTCAAAAGCAAGTAGTTTACTTACTTGTAACTTGTTCTCTCACAGGCATGGTCTGCCGGAAACCTGCCGACCCTGTTGACTGGCCACCACTCGTCCTAGGTCTGCTCACTCTGCTGAAACAGTTTCACTCCCGGTACACTGAGCAATTCCTGGCACTGATTGGCCAGTTTATTCGCTCCACAATGGAGCAGTGCACAAGGTACGGAGGGCCAGTCAGAAATAGTGGAACTTAATGCCACAAAAAGGAACTGCAACCTCTCATGACAAATCCCTCTCGTTACTGTCCTGACAGGAATGGGGATGGTGCTTCAGATCTACAAACAAGTCAGGGCACCTCCCCAAGGAGCAAGCATCCAAGTGCTTATCCCTTGTCCCCCTGCCTGGAAATACCCTGTAGTTGCACTGGCAGGGACTTTATAAGACTGGATCTTGATGGAAAATTAGGAGACACCATGAGAAAGCAAGTGCAGACCTATGCCTCTGCCATGTTGGCTCCAGCTCTCGGGGTCAGTGACCCCTGCATTCCTGCTCAACCCCTAAGACATGGCTCCACTCACCAAAAGGGAGTCACACTCCTCAGTGACCACACCCAGACACAATCTGCACACAGAAGGGGGTGATTCCTCAGTGTCAAGGCCAGGGGAGAGTCTGCATTTGTGGTGTATAACAAAGCGAATCACAACTCTCTATTAGATAACAGTGTATAAGCCATCAGTTTCTGCTGGTTCTTTGCTCCCTTCTGTTCACTTGTGGGTTTTTAGGATAGGACAAAACAAACAAAAGTCCTAGAATGCTGCGTCCTGGGCTCCATTCTGTGCTATCTGAAAGGGTCAGCCTAGCTGAGCATGAAGTTACTACATTGCCATTTGGTTGTTTTTGCCAACATAGCAGATTGTTCTTGTAATGCATAGCTTGTATGCATCAAGCAAGAACTCTGAAGCTGAGCCACATCCCAGCCCTCCTATGACTCCTCAAGACATTGTTTCACTGTTTCCCAGCCTAGCCCTGAATTTAGTCTAAAGCCCAGGTGGACATTGTATTGCAAATTTTCCTGCATCTGCCTTCAGAGTAGGTAGAATTGCAGGTCTGGTACCACCAGTCCTGGCTACTCATTTACTTCTAATGGGTGTGCAAACAAATGTAACTGAAGGCCAAGAGAATGGGGAAGCATGGGAGCTGACAGGCATTGATTACCTCATGGAGTCTGGAGGACATCAAAGGGAGGTGACTCTAGAGTGTAGATCTGTCTATCCAGACTCTAAACAGACTGCCTAACCATATTATAACCAGAGACAAGGTTAGGATTGACTTTGCTTTTCTTAATTATATCTATTTGCCTGTGTGTGTGCACACGTGTGCATGTTCCACTCACTGCAAACATGTAGAGGTCAGAAGACAACCTTTGGGGAGCCAGTTCTCCTTCCTTCATAGGTTCTGGGGATGGAGCTCAGGCCATCACCCTTAAAGGCAGGTGCCTTTACCCCTGACCTAAAAGCTCTTGGTTAGCTTGTTTCCTGCAGTGTTGGATCCTAAATAAGAGCAGGTTAATTACTTCATAGGAATCAAGAGGGTGCCCTCTGGGTTTGTTAGACTTGGTACACTGCTCAAGTAAGGGGCATGTTATGTTAACATAACAAAGCAGCTAGCTGACCCAGACTTCTTTTACAGCCAGAAGATGCCTGAAATGCCTGCAGATGCTGTGGGTGCCCTTCTCTTCCTGGAGGATTATGTTCGGTACACAAAACTCCCCCGAAGGGTAAGCCATAGACAGTGAAAGATGACAGTAATGATGTATCCACAAGCTGTAGGAACAGCAGCCCTGGGTGTACTAGGACTGAGGTCAAATGCTCTGGCCCCTCCCACTGCTGCACACCTGCTCTCCGCTGCACACGTCTTCCCTGCACAGTAGAGGGCTTCTGTCTCCCTTCGCACTCCACCCGCTTCAGGGCCAGCTTAGTGAAGTGAGCAGGCAAGGAAGGGATTCCTAACTGGCCAGGGACAGAAATAACTTATTCTTTCTCTCCATAACAACCAAGTACCCACAGCATGTTAAGGCCAGGCCACAGCCAACGCTATATATGGCCACTGCTTCTAGAAGTAAAGAATTGCTTTTTATCTTCTAGGAAATTTCTTCTTTTTCCTCCTTAGTAATATCAACTTTAGGACGTTTAAGCACAAAGGAAAGTTTGAGTTAAGAAATGTAAAGACTTGGGCTGGAGAGATGGCTCAGTAGTTAAGAGCACTGGCTCCTCTTCCAGAGGTCCTGAGTTCAATTCCCTGCAACCACATGGTCACTCATCTATAATGGGATCTCATGTGTCTGAAGACAGCTACAGTGTACTCATATACATAAAATAAATAATTCTTTTAAAAAAAGAAAGAAAAAGAAATGTAAAGACCTGTAACAAATGCTGGAAAAATGATTTCTTGTTTTTAAAAATTAATAGGTTGCTGGGCGGTGGTGACATACACCTTTAATCCCAGCACGTGGAAGGCAGAGACAGGTGGATTTCTGAGTTGGAGGCCAGCCTGGTCTACAGAGTGAGTTCCAGGACAGCCAGGGCTACACAGAGAAACCCTGTCTCGAAAAAAAAAAAAAAATTAATAGGTTAAGAATAGGGTCCAACAAAATGGATTATCAGGTAGAGGTGCTTGCCACCAAGTTCAGTCCCAGAACCCATGTGGTAGAAGAAAACTGGCTCCCACAAGATGTCTTCTGACTTCCGGAAGCATTCCATGGCCTGTATGCATAAATAAATATATGTTTTTTAAAAGCCTTTTCTTAATTGAAGGCACTTTTTAATAACAAAAGCCAAAGTTGATCTTTTAGAACTTCATACCTGTGCAGTACTTAGTGGAGTGATAAACAGTAGCATTTCTGCTAAGTCACACGATGTT
>JADRCD010217553.1:0-23065 GCA_019843815.1 Montemys delectorum | reverse complement strand
TTAGTGGAGTGATAAACAGTAGCATTTCTGCTAAGTCACACGATGTTACTGACACTTGCTCCTGTTTGTGTTGTACAGATGTTAGATAATAAAATAAGTTAGGGCTGGAGAGATGGCTCAGCGGTTAAGTGCACTGACTGCTCTTCCAGAGGTCCTGAGTTCAATTCCCAGCAAACACATGCTGGCTCACAACCATCTGTAATGGGATCCATGCACTCTTCTGGTGTGTCTGAAGACAGCAACAGTGTAGTCATACATAAAATAAATAAAATCTTAAAGGTGAAACTATACAACAGATTTGGGGATAAAATAAAACTTGTACTGCTTATTAAGAATGTAATAAGAACCTAACAGAATCATGAAAATTTGTAAAAATGAGTTCACAGGGTTGAGATTTAACAATCCCTGGGTGAAAATTTAAAAATGAATAAAAGTTGAGTGTAGTGGTATGCACCTTTAATCCCAGCACTTGAGAGGCAGAGGAAGGTGGATCTCTTATGAGTTCAAAACCAGCCTGGTTTATACAGCAAGTTCCAGGCCAACCCAGGCTGTGTAGTATAAATCTTGTCTCAAAAAAATAAACAAAAAAGCAAAATAAAAACAAATTCAACAAATAAGCTACTTACATAATAAAAAGACAAAATAAAACGGCTTAACATATGAGAAAAGGGTCCCGTTCACAGAAGTATGGAGGAAATAGTGTAATTAGGAATGTGACTAGGACCTGGGGCGGTGGCAGTGGTCAGGATCACATCCCAGTACCCACGTCAGCCAGCTCAGAACTGCCTATAACTTCAACTCCTAGGGATCTGACACGCCTCTGACCTCCACAGACACATTAAAAAATCATAGACACTAGAGGGACTCTGAAGAATTCAGGGAGAAGCTGTAAGATTTTGAAGGTCTGTTTCAGAGTGTACTTGCCACGGAGATATCTCGGTGATAGATTTTTCTGTCATCGTAATCAAAGCCCCACTTTATCTTCAACTTTTTTTTTTTTATTTTGACTTTTTATAAAGGACTATTTCTTTTTTTTTTTTAAGATTTATTTATTGTTTTATGTGAGTACACTGTCGCTGTCTTTAGACACACCAGAAGAGTACGTCAGATCTCATTATGGATGGTTGTGAGCCACCATGTGGTTGCTGGGAATTGAACTCAGGACCTCTGGAAGAGCAGTCGGTGCTCTTAACCACTGAACTATCTCTCCAGCCCTAAGGACTGTTTCTTTAGAAAACAATTATTACATAGCACCATTAACACATAAAACTATAAAAATAAAAGTAGTGTGATACTAGTATGAGAATAGCAGGACCAATGAATATGTAAGTATGTATATATTCTGTGTATATAAGTTTGTATAGGACAAAGTGACTCCTTGAAGCAGGGGAGAAGCAGCAGTCATTTGGTGGCTCTGAAATAGATGACTTGTGATATGGGCTCAAAACAGCACCCATGTTATTAAAACCAGTAACAGACAGAGGAGTTAACATGAATTGTGAAGCAGATCGGTTAGCAGATATTTAGACAGATAGGTACCAGCATAGCTTCCTAACCATAACACAAAGAAAATGGAAAGGTAAAGACTCATATTTGATCTCTAATTAATGCCAAATTAAGTGTTGTCAACTGCCTTTTTAAAAACCAAGAGAGAGGTGAAACAGGAACTATTACCTATAAACCAAAAAAGTAGACATTTCCTTGATAATGTTCTGTTCAGTACGGAGATGGGTAAAGAATATTAACAGGAAGTTTTAGTAAAGTACAAGCAGAGTTAACATTTGGGAAAAGCTCAGCCCTACTTATATCCAGGGCGTAAATCAAACTAGACTCCCAAGTGAGATACTGGGCTCTGCGCTTGGAAGGGTTTATTCTCCATGGTGTGAATGGGAAAATAGCAACCTCGGCCTTTAAGGGGAATTTAGCTTTGTGCCTTAAAGCTTCGATGGTGTAATTACCCCAGAGTCCCAGAAATGCACTGCTAGGAATTTACTTGATAGAGATTAACATACATAATATATATGTTCCCCAGATGTTTCCCAATACATGTGCAAGGAAAGGTATGTATAGATTTTGCGGAAGTGTCATTAGTCTTTCCCATAAGGAGCTGTGTCCACAGTTGATTGTGTCTCGTTTCTGAGCACCCCTTTTCTCCTATCTCATGCTTAAGTCTCTGTTTAAATGCCTTTAATTCCCCCTTCTCCTTCTCTCCCTCTCTCTCACACACACTTCCCTCTAGCTCAGAGATCACCTGTTCCAGTCCCCCACCTCGCCTCCACGCCACTCCTTACTAAAAGCAGTTAAGGAATGCAGGCCTTTCAAGGCCTTCCTATTCTTCTCCTCTGGCCTCGGGTTTCTCCTTATTATCTCTCAATGGCATACTCCTAAATCCTAGTGCCTTTAGGAGCCAAGCCTGCTTGTGGAGGTAGTGGGCCTCCCCCCTCAGCTGTTGCATTGTGGTGCACAGTAAGGAGACACTAAGACCAGCTACCAGAGTGAAAGGGCTATTTCCTAGTTTACTTATGCGACCTAGCTCATTCCAGTACTTCACCTTCCTCCAACAGAGGAACTTTCTCACTTCTTACATTTTCATATGTAAAATTGTAAATTTCTTCAGCTACAATGCTGTGACTTAATTTCTGCTTAATATTCCAGGTGGCTGAAGCCCACGTGCCTAACTTCATTTTCGATGAATTCCGAACAGTCCTGTGACTTCCCTTTCCTGCTTCAATGATAGGATGTTCTGTGACTAAAAGGAACTTGGAAATGAAGATACTTGACTCCTCATGCAACTTGCATTTTCTTCTCTGTGGGAATCATCAGCCATTCTAAGGAAGATGGTTCTCAGCTCTAATATATTGTTTAAATCATGGCATCATATGGAATTTTTATCATGTACAAGCAGAGCTGTTTTGTACTTGCCTATTCTAAATGCTCAGTGTAACTGATGGATGAATCCACTTGGTCTTTCTTATGTTCTAAAGAACTATTTGTGCAACTCCAGATCTTCAGTAAAACAGCATTGCCAGAACTGAGTTGCCCTGTTGGTGATGAAAAACTGACACCCTGTAAGAAACCCTGTGACAGACTGGGGTAGGAGGGTGATGCTTCATCCACTGTAGGTCTGTAAGGACCCCTGTAAACTCAGCACTGTAAGCCCAGCAGTAAACTCAGTTCCTGTCCTACATACTGTGTTCTGAGGTTTCCATCTTCTAGTCCCAGACACAATGGGGTCCCAGCAGCTCCTTTAGAGCTCCCTGTGCCAGCTCTTCTTCTAGCTACTGTCCAAGCTGGAAAACCAGGTTGCTAGCCATAGGATTTTCTGTCAAGGTGGCAGGGGCCAGAGGTGGGCTGTAAAAGTTTAGTAATAAACTTTTAAAACTCAAACTCGTAACTTGGTTATCCATGAAAATTCCTCTGCAAGGGAGCTGCCATCCTCCAGGATAACTTGGATGAGACAAGGCAGGAGTCTCCGCCTGAACCTGGAGCTAGTAGTGCCCCTGTAGTTAGAGCAAGCAAAGAAAACAAGCTGCCTGCAGCTCCAGGTTGAGCAATATACATAATGTGAAGTGAGAGTAGAGAAGACACATGATGTCAACCTCAGGCCTCCACGTGAATGTGTGTATCACACTCAGGCATAAACACGTATACACACAGGAAATAAGATATTGACAAACACTTTCTATCTCTGACTATGAAGCTATATAAAGATGTCTACAACAAAACCCAAAAGAGTTCACTCTTCATTTTATTGGCTTGTCCCAATGAGTCACCCCAAATACTGAAATCAAAAGAAAAACTTGAGTGTTAGCATTAATTTGTGGAAACAATCATTCTTTTAAACATCTAGCTTATTTGACCCTTCATTTTCAATTGTAAATTAAGGCATATATTTACATGCTTATACACAAGCTTGGTCCTTGAGTGGCCACTGTAGAAGTGATACAGTTCTATGCTATATACATCCTCTTCAAGTCCCAAGGGACCTGACTTCCAAGTGGTTTCCCTTTCAATGAACCAGATACTTCATTTCTGAGTAGATGAGAGGAAATATTATAGAACACGCTTTGTATAGTACAGCACCACTACTGAAAAGGGCCCGTGGTTTTGTAGCCCACGGCTCTGATTTGAAGCAGAAATACGTGGCATAGATGGCAACGGAAAAGAAGTGTCGGATCAACACCAGAGGGTGAGGAGACAATCTGTTTTAGGGAAGAAAAATGTTAAAATTAGTCATAAAGGTTCATATGCGTCACCAATAAAAGCTTAATGCACTCTACACTTAGGACTTAGCAAGCTCATCTGCCTGTTACATTCAGTGACAAGAATTAATTTTTAAATGATAAAAAACTACCGAGAAGAAATGACCGCTTTGAGAAGCTGGTGGCCACGCTCACTCGTAAGTCTTATTTTTCCTGCTGTTTTCTTCCGCTAATCTTCAAATCCTGCACCTGAAGCCTGCTGCAGCCTGGGTTTGGCATCAGAACTGATATTCTGATTGTAAATCTATATAATAATAGGTGCTTTGAAGAATTTCCCTTCTCAGACTTCCCAAGTATATGTCTGCATTAGCAAAACTACTACTAAATTTCAATCCTGTAAGAGTAATATTTGAACTCAGAGTTCTCAGTTATTCTTGGGTCCTGTGGGTCAGACATGCAGAGACATCACAGGTGAAAACTCATCAACTTTACTCAAAGGCCTAGCACCTCAGCCTGCCAATCCTCAGTGTGTCTGCATCAGGACAGCACAGCGCTGTGCTGCCCAGGGTTCATTTCCTGAGACTGCTTTTTAAATCCTTTCTTTTCTGTTACTGTGTGTACACACACATGCATAAATAACAACTGGGGGCAGGACGCACACTAAATAGCACATGTGGAGGTTAGAGGACAACACTCTGCAGTGCAGTCCATCTGTCTACGTGGGTTCTAGGGCTCAAACTAAGTATGCCAAAGTGGGCAGCAAACACTTTTACCCACTGAGACATCACTACCTCTTGGGGCCACTTGGATGGGAAACAGAATGTAACTAAATGACAATGGGATAAAGATTCACATAAACTGAGCATTTCCTTTCTGCTCTTACAACTTACATAGAAAGCAACCCAACAGGACCGGTCACACATTCTCCACCAAGTTTAAAATACAGAAAGCAAGCTTTTCGGAGCTGATGCAAGGAATCTGAAATAAAATGTAGAAATTATTACTTATTTTAGAGAGTTAAGGGCAATTTCTTAACAGTCCTAGAATTCAACAACCAAGAGTTTCTCCACATTTCCAGATCAATACTCTCAGGGTAAGAGTATGAATAATCTGTTTCTATTGATTCTAATACTTAGGTCTTATGAGTTACTTTTAAATTATGTATGACTTTGTTCTAAATTAAATGACATCAAATACTTTGTAAGCTCTTATTATATATAAAAACACAATTCTAACAACAAAATTCCTAGGTTCTGAATGCCTAACCCATACTGCTAGGTTGGCATTGGGTTATCAAGAAGTGAATCTCTGGGGCTAGAGAGATGGTTCAGCAGTTAAGAGCACTAACTTTTTCCAGAGGTCCTAAATTCAATCCCAGCAACCACATGGTGGCTCACAACCATCTGGAATGGGATTTGATGCTCTCTTCTGGTGTCTGAAGATAGCAACAATGTACTCATATACATAAAATAAATTTTTAAAAAAAAGTGAATCTTTTCCTTATATCCATATAACTTTTTAATACATCTTGAAGCCTTCAAAACAGCATAATAAGCAACCATTTATTAACAGTTTAGAGTCAGTGTTCTTTTTTTAAGATGTCTAGATTTTTTTCTTTTTATTAACGTCTTTTTAAATTATTAACTACTTTTTAAATTATTAACTATTTTGCTGTTGTTGTTTGTTTGTTTTATTAGGGACAGGGTCTCCCTACATAACCCTGACTGTTCTGGAACTTACTATGTAGACCAAGTTGGCCTCGAACTCACAGAGATCTGCCTACCTCTGCCTCCTGAGTGCTGGGATTAAAGACATGTGCTACCACACCTGGCTAGATTTCTTTTTTTTTTTTTCCTTTTTTTTTTTTTTTTTTTTTTTGTCATAGTAAAAAAATTCTTTTAAGTTGGATAAAGAGGTTCATTATGGCATTTCCATATATGTATAAAACATACTTTGAAGAATTTATAATTTAGTGATAGATTTTTTTTTCTTTACAAGAGTGCTTGTAAGGAGAAAGCATGGTAAACTTTTGTCCCATAAAGTTCTTTCCTCCCCAGATCTGTCAATAACTTTGTAATGTTATTGGCAGTTTTTTTATGTAAGAATCCAAGTGTAGAGGTTTGTTCTGTTGCTATGTATTGTAATGTTAAATTCTGTACCCCAAGGTCTAGACAAGTGAATTCTCACATAAGCCAGCTCTTGTTGTGCAAACTTTGCTCCTTAGATTTGAAACTATTGGTTGACTATAGATGCCTACAGCCTGTAGCTGGGTAGCAGAGAGGTATGCAGGGCTGAGGCAGAGACCAGGGAGAGAGGAGGAAGGAAGAAGGCGAGGAGGGCACCATGGGTTATGTGAATTGTAAGCACATGGCCTGGAGGGCTGGCCAGCTGGAGTAGGAGTTGGCCCAGGCAGTACTTGGGGTTGATGGCAGGGAAGTAGACAAAATAGCAGAGAGGGCTGATACCTGCCCAGCTCTAGGGCTTTACGGCTTATTATAAATAGATAGGCTTTGTGTCTTTTATTTGGGGACTAATTGACCCAAATTGTAGAAACCCCCCAATATTTACCACAATATACAGGAGCTCGCCTGCCTCTGCCTCCCAAGTGCTGGGATTAAAGGCATGCGCCACCACCGCCCGGCTAGTCAACCTTAAAACTTAGAATTATTTTCCTCTTATTTGTCCAAGCAAATTTTCCACTCCATTTTGTCCAGACTGGTCTAGATGACAATGAGTTTAGCAAGAGATAGTGGATAGCTGTAGTCTACAAGCAGTCCCACTGTCTCTGCTAATTAATGGGCATCAAGAAACTCAACCAAGGATCTTGAAGAATCTCAGGTGTTTACCTTATTTTTATTTATCATTGTGAGTATGATACATGGATGCGAGAGGGTGCAAATGCCAGAGGATCATTTGTTTTAAGACACACTCTATTGGTGTTATGTTTTGAAATATGATCTTATATAGGTAGCTCAGGCTGCCTTCCCAATCCTCCTGCCTCAGCTTCCTGGCTGCTAAGAGAGGAAGCATGCACCACCACATCTAGCTCAGAATTTCAAATTTTCATTATTACAAATGTTCAACATAGACAGAATGGCCAACTTCCTATAATGTAGAAAACAAAACTAAGCAGCCGGCTATTTGCAATGCGAGCCTCTTGTGCACTGTAGCAGGAAAGAAGCTCCACCCCCAGCCCGAGGCACCTCTTCCTGTTGTAAATAATGCTTCCAAAGAAATTGAAACCAGTGTAAGAAGCAAAAGGCCACACTGCTTTTCCATGCCTGCCAGAAAGGCCTTTCGCCAACATTTCACCATGTGAGGATATATACGCTCTAGTCTGGACCAGAGGACTCCAACGAATGCACCCCTGAGATGCTGCTCTGGGTGTTTGCTAAGGAAGGCCAACAGCGCTCAGAAGTGGATACATGATGCTGAGACGCTGACAGAACTACCACATGGCAGTGGGCAAAGTCGGGTGATGTGTGGTTACAGGCCAACTACTTTAACTACTAACTTTGGTAACCCAGTCCCTTATCAGAGAAATCTTAAAGATCTACAAGTCCGTTCACTTAAAACCATCTATACTTACCATCTGTAGCTGAAAATAATTCATACAAGGCCTGAGCCAGCACATTCACAACAAAGGAATGGGTCCTTTTTCTTGACCAAAAGAATGATTTTTTGGCCTAAAAACAAAGAATATCATTTAGTACATAGTAAGGAGGAAAAAAAATCATAAGCTAATGTTTATCATCTCCTCAAAATGATATCTGTCCCAAGGCCTATCTGTAGGTAATACTGCTAAACTCATGTTCAGAGCAATGGGTCACATGATTTTAAAGCTAAGCTTATAGCTCTGAGAAGAGTGGGCTGGGCCAATCTGCTGTACACATACTAAACCATAGACATTAAAAATAAAGTTTGAAATTCAAGCTTATTATATCCGAACAAAACTAAGGACCATTATAAGCCATAAGCTCCCACACACGCATAGATTCCCACTGGGGTCCGAGTCGGCTCATCCATAAGCAGGTGTATTTTGAGCCATTCTGGGGAGAAAAACTCTAGACTCTGACCTGGAAAATAGCAGCGTCATCATAAAGGTCAGGAATGTCTTTTAACAGCTGTCGCCATATTTTTATATCTTTTAAAGCAACTGTCATCCCTCCACCTGTAAGAGGATGCCTCAGGTTATACGCATCTCCCAGAAGGAGGACACCTGTGGAAAGAGAACAAAGACTATGAAATCCTGAACAGCTCTGAGACAAAGCGTTAGTGCTAACAAACTTGTGATGGATGGGAGCTAAAACAGCCCAGAGTAAATTATAATTAAATCTGCATTCTGTGGCTGAACTGAACAACTTACAATCTTTACCTCAACAAAGCTGATGCCAAAAATTAAAAAAAAAACAAAACAAAAAAAACAAAAACAAAACTTAAGTTCCATTGCCTACATAGGGTAAAATTAAATATTAAAAAAATTAAACACATACTCTGCCCTGCATGTGCTGTGTACGTATAATCTCAGTTCTTGAGAAGTAGTGGCAGGACGGATGATCAAGGTCATCCTCAGCCATCTAGTTTCAGTTCAGAATGGGCTATATAAAACCTTTTCTCAAAAAATGGGGTCGGGGAAGAAGAGGTACAGGAGAGATGGCTTAGCAGCTAAGAGTACTTGCTACTCTTCCAGAGGACCTAAGTTTGCTTCCTAATACCCACATAAGGACCATCTGTAGCTCCAGTTCCAGGGATTCTTATGCCCTCTTCTAGCCTCTGAGGCACTATAAGCACATGGCAAACACACATGTAAATAAAAATAAATCCTTATTTTATTTTTATGAGTGCTTATCCTCCAGCACTCAGGTGATCTCTGTAAATTTGAGGTCAGACTGATCTACACAGCAAGTTTCAGTCCAGGCAGGGCTGCACAGTGAGACCCTATCTCTAAACAACAAGTGATAAACCTTTAAAATACAAATTTAAAACACAACTATACGTCAGCTATCTATCATTATTGACACCAGGCAAAAATGCCAGGGACAGGGATCTCGTGGCGCTCCTTGAATACCTTCATATCTCAGCAGCCTGGGAGCAGCCCTTGCAAGATCCTAGTCCTATTCAGTCCCTGTTCTCACTGTTCACCCTCATCCCAGCGCAGCTTCATAGCCAAGCAACGTCCTCTCCAGCCACCTTCCACTTCAGAACTCCGCCCCCAGCTTTGGGCACCCCAAACAGTGACTCCGTGCTACCATAAATACAGTTTTACTGGGACCGTTACCCGTGCCACCATGAACTCATCTGCACTCATCTGCACGCTCCTAACCACCACGGTTCTCCCCAGGCCGGTGGGTAGCCTTTAACTCCCTTGTACTCCCAATGACTGCCACGGTGTCCTCTACAAAGCCAGAGCTAAATAATAATCGTAACTTGTTACGGGAACCAATGCTGCTTCTCCTGCTTTCTAGACAAGGTAACCAACTCTCTGCTTCAACTTCCTGCCGGCTTACAAATTCAACCACTTCATGTGAAGTAATGGCAGCGTTATAAAATAATGCTAAAAGATACCTCGTTTGTTCACTGAGGAAGGAGGAAGGAAGCTTGCGGGCATGGTCCGCAGACGAGAACTCTGAGAGGCCTCCAGAAATGACTCCTTCAGGTGATCTGCAATTAATCCCCACCCACCCAAATAAGTGGTTTGACCATTTCAGTCTCAAAGAAGCACACATCTCCTTATCACGCATAGAAGAATTCTTAACAGTGTGTATGTGTGGTGGCTGTGCCATAGTCCCTTGCAATAAATAAACACTTTATTAATAAAATTGTCCATTGAGCACCTTCTTACATATGTGAAGGAATGACAAAGGAATCTAAGGGAAAATAGACATAAATAACATATACAACTGAACACAACAGAGAGAGGAGACGAAGAAATGAGTCAAATTAATGAGAGGAGACAGAAAAAAGCCACACTAACAGCTATCTGTACCTAGCTTTTACTATCTACATAGTTTGGTATCATAGGAAATACATGATGTTCACAAACAGGTATGCCTATCTCTGAGCCTCATTTAGACACATTTTCAACAAAACTCGAAAGAGGCTTTTATGAGATTAGCTTTAGGCTGTAAATTATAACCAGGGAGAAATCCTACTTCTTACCAGGCATCTGTGGGTAAATTTGTTCAGCCATGTATTCTCTTAAGTTTCTTGGCAATTCTCCTCGAATATCAACAAGTACTCTAGTTTCGCTGGCTGAAATCTGGTAGATGAGAACTGGACTGGGGTTGACCAGAACAAGCTCTGCGAAATTGGCTTTAAACTGTGGTGCATCCTAAAAAAGAAAAGACTTCAATAGTTTTCAAATCCCAGTTGCTTTGTTTTCCTACAATTACACTCCTCCATACCTTCATAAGGAAGCCAACAAAGTGGGATGAAACAGAGACTTTATTGGAGATGAGGTTCTTCCTGAACTTGGAGAAGAGCCCGTCTGCAACGACAGTGAGCGGGGCATGGAGCTCCTGAGACAGAGTGGGAACGAGAAGAACACCCAGCATCAGTTAACGCGTACAGAAGGCCCATGTTTCTAAAGCCAAAAGTGTACAGGGAAAATATCTAAACATAATTCACTCTCACAGAGGTGGGAGAGAATGAAGGCCTACTCCAGAGTCCCTGGAGGTCTCTCCCTTTGTACCTCCTGCCATTAAAACGATCAAAACTCTCCACCCTGACAGGCAAGGAGCGCCAAGGCACCGGCGGGCCACAGAAGACCGACCTCATGACAGACTCTGAGGGCTACCCAGGTTCACTATAAAACTACATTCCTTCCCACGGCGCTGTGTAATGAATGGCTAGATAGAAGCAGCATTTTATACACCTAACAATGTGACATTCCTACACTGTGAGCAAAGGAAACCTGGCAACCCTATCACACTCCAGTCTCTAGCAAGGGGTGACCCTGGAGAAGAGCCTAGAAGGGCCCACTGCCTCCTCTTTAATAGATCAACATTAACACAAACTAGAAACTATTTTACCATTGGCTGTTTTCAACATTTCCCTAGGTGTGACTATAACAATGTGTACCGTAACATAGTTGCAGGAGAAGTGCCCCTGCAAAAAATGGTCCTCTGACTTACACATACACACATACACACACACCCACACATATACATGTTAATGCAGAATTTTAAAGGGTTAGGAAAACCGTCCTAGAAGAAATGACGCTTACTAACTCTCACCTTGGTGTCCCCAGTCTCTTTGTCCTTGTACTGCACGCCGACCACAGCGTCATCTTCCTCTAGTAACTGAAGCACAACCCCTTCTATGAACTTTACACTAAAGGATGAACAGAAACACATTGCTGGAGTAGCACCCATGAGTGTATAAGCAGTACAGTTGCACTGAGACATAAAAAACAAAGCCTGAAGGCAGGAGGAGATGAGGACATGGCAGGGTAGATCTGACAGGAATTAGGATGAAAAAGATAAAAATACACTATATGCATGTATGAAATTCTGAAAAATATAGTTATGCTTTTTAAAAATAAAATGGCATGCGGCAAATGTGAAAAGTAGTCATATCCATCAGAGAGGTCATTGGTTTTCTATTTGAGGCCTTTCCCACCCTGCTTCCATGGACACCAGAGACTTCAGCCCTAAGGAAAAGTCCACGGACTTGTACTTTGTCAACACATGGGTTTGTGTCAACAACATGAATGCTCTCATATTTAAAACTTCCTTAATTATTGTTAAAGGACGAGAGGCAAATACAAGTTAATAATCAAGACAAGCAGCCAGTCCTGTCAGACTAGGTCCTCAGGGAAAGTGGAACAGGGATTTCTTGTTGTCGTCTGTTCTCTCTAGAAAAGGTGTAACTGCTACACACACAAGACCCAAATGGGCACACATGGGCATATGCCTTAGGTTACAGCACTTACGCAGCCCTCTAAATCCCAATTAAAGAAATAATCACCTAATTCTCACTGAAAGTAAAACTCTCTCACATTCTTTACACAGGCACTAAACTTACTTTAATTATGGGTTATTTATCATACCTATGCCATCTAGACCATGCCAAAATTTTTCATGAATACTGATGTAATTTCACTGGCATAAAACATATTTTCTTTTTATTTGTGTGTGCATGTAGGTGTGTATGTGCACGCACACGTGCATGGATGCAAGCATGTGTACAGACATCTGAGGAAGGTAGAGGAGGACATCTGGTCTTCTCAAACTGGAGCTCCAGAGGGTTGTGAGCCGTCTGATGTGGGTGCTAGGAACCAAACTCCAGTTCTCTGCAAGAACAGAAGCAGAGCTGGAGAGGTGGCTCTGCAGGTAAGAGCACTGACTGCTCTTCCAGAGGTCCTGAGTTCAATTCCCAGCAACCACATGGTGGCTCACAACCACCTGTAATGGGATCCGATGCCCTCTTCTGATGTGGCTGAAAACAGCTACAATGTACTCACATACATAAAAAAATAAGTAAATAAATTTAAAAAAAAAAAAAAAGAAGTTTTTTTTAAAAAGAAGAACAGAAAGTACTCTTGGCCACTAATCACCACCCTAGGACCCAGGCTTGAGTCTTTAGCATTATGTATTAAAGCTGTGTTCTTACTTGGGCTCTGCCATAGCGGCTTTCCGGAGACTCATGATGAACTTGCCATGGTGAAAAGCAACTCCACTCTGCACTTGGTTGTTTTCTGACACAGGGTAGGGAATTTGAACTTCAGATCTGCTTTCATAGTCATGAACTATGTAGCCGTGTATGTGATGGGCATTAAGGCCTTCTACTGTATCTGCAGAAAAGTTCAGTTCAAACAAGAAAAAGATACAGTGAAATGAAGGCTCCGCTTTACAAAGCTGCAAGACTAGTCAGGGAACTGAACTGGCACAGCTGTAATACAAAGCTTAAAGGTTTCCAGAAGACAGAACCACAGACACAATTCAGGTTCACAGCAGTCATTCAGGTCTGTGGTGTGAAATCAGCCACGACCCTGTCCTGAGTGAATCTGCTTTGTCCATTAAGATACAGAAAACAGCTGGGCCTTCTAACCATGTGTCCCAATGTAGAAACAAGTATATTTGCCACAGGAAGGGCTGGGGAAGGAAGAAAGGAAGGAGGGGAAAAGAGAAAATCCGGTATCGTTAAAACTATTTTAAAGGTCCCAATTCATCCATAAAACTTCAGTGTATGAAAAGTAGGTTTCCCCAACCAATGAGGGTACTTCCTAAATGCTGATGGTCCCACTACATATGAACACTGATTCACGAGACACTATGAAGTCATTTTAGTAAAGCAAACAGAAAAGCAGAAAGCAGACTGTGTATGCATTGGGCTTGTATAAAAATGGCTTTTTTTACCTTTAACACATTATTAAGGAATAATAACAAAAATATAAGGCAAAAGAAAGCATTTTTAAAGAACCAATTAAAAAATCTGAAAATTTAAAAATCAATGGCAATTAGTGTTTTAGGAAAAATATCAAAGGAAAGAAAGCATTACTATTATACATAAAACTTACAAAGTAAAAGTATTAAAATAGAAGAAATAATGAACAGAAAGTGTAGCAATGATTCATACGAAGCAATACAGTCAGTGAACAAACTGGAACATGTCAGACATGGTGGCATATGCCTAAAAATTCCGTATGGGGCCTGGGGACAAAACTTGAGGTTTGTTCCAGCATCAAAATAAATTCATATTTTACTACTTATCTATATTTTATATGTATGAGTGTTTTGCCTACAGGTATGTATGTTTGTCATGTGTGTGGTTCAAGAGCATAGAGTCATTTTGCTTCTTTCACACCCTGCTGGTTTCCCATTGCCTTGCTGAACTCTGTACTTTCATGGCCCAGAGCTCCATCCTGGACTTCCTGGCAGCAGTTAGCCTTCTGCAAGTTCTATTGGCCGTCCCTTTTTCACACCAGACACCTGATTCATCAGCAGGTCCTACACACTCTTCCAGAAGAGCAGATTTTCAGGATATGTCCATTACACTCGCCTGAACTACTGCGACTGGTCCAAGTCATCAGCCCTTACTGATCCTCCAACAGTATCCAGATAACCTCGTTCTGGCCTCACCCTTATCTCCATGGTCTTTTCTCTACTCAGAATATATACTTTCAGATAATATTCTTGATTACACTTTTAAAACATGAAACTTAATAGCTTCTTAAGTTCCCAGTGGCTTCCCTTCTCCCTGTGTGCTCCCTTCTTTTGTTGACATTTCCTCCATTGACAACATCAAGGTCAAGCAGGCTTGGTGGCTCTTCCCAGAGAGCAAAAGCTAGGTCTGGACTTGAGACTCTCCTGGTCTCTCCAAGGCAGACTCTCCTCCATTTCTTTACTCAGTGGTAACTTCTCACTATTGAAAATTACACCCACTCCCAAACTCCCTATCCCGTGCTTTCCAATTTTACTCTAATCTCTATAATCTTCATATATTTCATCTATTTTTTAAAAAAATGTTTTGTCCTTTAGCATATCCTCTTTACCATCCACTGAGATATAGCCTCAGAAAGTACCACAAAGCCCAGTTATCAATGTTTTAAGTCTTTGTTGAAGGACCATTCTCAGCCAGCCTGTGGTGACTAAAGTCAGTCTCCAGGCAACAGCACCCCAAACTCTCCCTCCCTGCCGCCTGTTTTCCCTTGACTGATAACAATGGATATGCCATTTCAGGAGAAAGCATATGTGTTTATTTTTATATGTATCACTGACATAACAATTGTTATGTGTTTATAGGGTATAATTCAAAAGCTGAACTCATGTACCTTGGCAATATAATTATGGAACACATCATATCTATCACCTTAAAAACTGTATTTGTCAGGCCGGCGAGATGGCTCAGTGGTTAAGAGCACTTGACTTCCAGAGGTCCTGAGTTCAAGTCCCAGCAACCATGTGATGGCTCACAACCATGTGTAGTGGGATCTGATGCCCTCTTCTGGTGTGTCTGAAGACAGCAACAGTGTACTCACATATATAAAATAAATAAATCTTTAAAAAAAAAAAAAAAGGTATTTGTCACTGTCAGCCACAACATCAGCTTCTCCCTATCTACTTTATCATACATTGCCATAAAAATACTCTTGTATCAAATGCATCTCCATTGTCGTCATATTTACCCTCTCTGTTTTTTCTGCCATTAAAAATGTTTCTCCCCAGCACTTGGGAGGCAGAGGCAGACGGATCTCTGAGTTCAAGGCCAGCCTGGTCTACAAAGTGAGTTCCAGGACAGCCAGGGCTATACAGAGAAACCCTGTCTCAAAAATACCAAAACAAAAAAAAAATGTTTCTCAACAGATGTCTCAGTGGGCTAATCACTGGCTACTCTTGCAGAGGACCACAGTTCAATGCTCCCTATCAGTACCTCCAATTCCAGAGCACCCAGCAGCCTGTTGTGGCCTCCTCCAGCACCAGGCTCACCTTACAGCTAAATACCTTTTGTGCTACTTCTCAAGGATGTGTCTACCTTAGTACTCAGTGTAACACCTCATTCAAGGACACCACTAAATATTTCCTAAATGAATGGAAGACGTACTTAAAAAAGCACTGGCTCAATGAATGAATCACCCTTAAATGAAAGACCAGAGGGAATATCACCACCCCAGGAGTGCATACACACTGTGTAAATGGTACTTCTGGTTACTGGGTTTAACGTCTTCATTTTTGGTGTTACTTTTTAGGGGCATCTCATTATCTCACTATGTCTCAGTAGCCTCTCCTCAGACGACAGATATAGTTCTTCCCTCCTTTGCTCTCATTTTCACGTAAGTTTTTTAGTTCATGTAAAGCTTGTAAGGAAAGGAGGGAAGGAAAGAGGGCAGGCGGCCTAAATGGTCTAGAGTGAAGAGCACTTATTTACACTGACTGCTCAAGATCAGATGAGCCTACCTCCAAGGCCCAGCTCTTGAAGAACACGGTAGCCACCCGGTTGCAGAAGCTCTCCAACTATTCGGTCAGGCTCTTTTAAATCTCTCTCAATCACTGTCACCTTTCTTCCATCTCTGGAGAGAACCGTGGCCAAGGCAGATCCAAGTACACCAGATCCCACGATGATCACTTCTGGGTCCGTCACAGAAGACGTCAATACTGAGGTAGCTGCTCCTGTTAATGTCGTTTCTGAAAGACTGATTTCTTTTCTGCACTGTTTAATAAAAATGATTATCATTTTTCCAAATCTGTTGACATAAACCATGTGACCAGCACATAAACATACTGGACTTTTATATCTCAAGCAAAAGCTAGACTCCCCGCCCCTCAAACATTATTAAATCATATCCATGGTATATTTTTAAATCCAAACCATAGATAATCAGGATCAAAATACCAGCTAAAAAGAAATGTATATATCCTAATAAAATTATATATTTATACCTTTTTCTGGACACAGTAGTTAGAAAATGTTATATGGACATATTTAGAAATCTACATAAGGCCTGTACATGTATGTCTACAGTGAGATTAAAAGACAGAACCCAGGACCTATCCTAATTTAACTACTCAACTCTAGACTGAGCACCTCCAGGTACAGGCCTCTCACAACTTCTGAGTTTCCATGTATGCGGCAGTGAGCACTCAGCAGAACTCACTCCAGCAGCTGGCTCCCTGGGTTCCAGGTAAGGAGAAAGCCTGAAGCAGTCACAAAAGGAAACCAGTCGACAATAGCTAGTTACTTATTAGATGGTTATGCACTGGGCATTCTGCAACTATGAAGTTACTTCATTCCCTGGCTACCAGTGAGTGGCGGTGGCGCCACCCTCACCTAAGAGAACAGGACACTGATTTTGACAGAAATCAAATCATTCCCAAAGAATTACAGCAACAAGTGGCGGAGCCAAAACTCTGAGCCAAGTTCTTTTCTTCTATCAACCTTGCTAATTTGTACTATGGACATTATAAGTCTGCATTGCTTTGTGGGTAACTCATCCTGGCCACTCTCTCCCATGCCACAGTGGGCACCCAGCTTCAGCATCACGGCACTGTCCCTTCTTTCACTGCTGTGTACTGCAATGTAGTTCCCAAATATTATTTATTTTTATTTTTGTAAAATTCAAGCATTGTTACTTTCACTCTTTAATCTTCCCAATGCTCTTAGGGGAAAAGTTCACATCTCGCTGGCTAATCGGTGCTATGTGATCTGACTTGCCCTCTCTCCCTCTCATCACCTACCATTGGCCCCATCGTTTCCACCAAGTAATGGCACCACAAACATTTAAAGACCCAGTCTCTAACGTAAGACTGTCATTCAGCTATGACTCGACTTAGCGCCTGACTGCCCTGACTTACTCACTACCTCATGGCCCAAGACTTTGAAGTGTTGGCCATCTTTATTGCTTTTCAAATTGCTGTCACTTTCCACTGTCTGCCATCACATTTATTAGTGGCCTTACCTGCCACACAATTCTCTCTTCTCAGGTACAAAAAAAAAAAAAAAAAAAAAAAAATCATCCTTACCCAGGGATTTAAATAAAAGTCACAAGTAGTCTGCCTTCCAAATGAAATTCTAACATTTCCTACCAAATCACTACCCAACCCCTACCTAAGGATCAAGCTTTTGGTCTTCTCTAAGATCGAGGACTGTAGCCACAACACAGTCCAGAACTTGAAGAAAAAAAGGAAAGAGAGAGAGAGAGAGAGAGAGAGGGAGAGAGGAAAAAAAAGGAAGAAACTCAATTAAGTGAGAATACTGAAGCTTCTAAGCCATCACTTTGTCGCCTTTTAAAGAAACCTCAAACTTCAGTGACCTCGATCTTAAGTTTAAAATAAGATCCCATTCATTTGCCCACTGTGGAATCCGGCATACCCTCTTGGACTCCAGCTGTTCTTTCTTTTCTGATTCAGGTGACTTGGCCCAGAAGAAGCCAATAAGAGGCAAAGCAGAGAGAATATCCGAGAAGGCAGCGAACTGGGAGCCGCTCTGATGGCGGCCAAGGAGGCCCCCGTTTCGATGGCGACAGCGGTAGGAGAGCACCAGGCCCAGCGACAGGAACACCAGCATGCACAGCAGGAGCTCCTTGTTGGCCAGGGTGATATCTCCGCATTTCTTATAAAAATAGGTGAAGGTAGCAATGCCAAGAAAAGTCCACATGGCTCAAAAGGCTTCTTTGGTGGCACCAGCCAAGGCTGAGGATTTTTTTGTTTTGGGGGTGTTTTTTCTTCGGAAGGGTTTAGGTGACTAAAATGTCCCCAAAACCTAGTTCTCAAAGGGGTCCGGGACACCAGCCGAACTTCTTCCAGTCAATAGTTTCAGGATCACGAGTTAGATGAGATCAGTTTTTGAAATCATTGAAAGTACAAATGTATCTTAAGTTGTCCAGATTTTAAAAAGCAACATTTAAAGCCTGCCTACTCCAACGGCTCCTGATTACACACTTCTTCATTCAGCCAACTGATGGACAGGTAGGTCTCTCTATATTGGGCTGAGGGGTGCGAATGTTACTGTATACGTCGACGTCCACTCGTCTGGCTGTAAATGGTCTTTTGTCACCAGCAGCAGGTGCTCGGTAGGAAGAAGTCGGGGGCGTAGAAGGATCTCGGTGCTGGGAAAGCTGCCCTTAGCAACACTGCCTTCTCCAACAAAAGATGGCCACGGCGTCCCGAAGCGCAGCAGCAGCCTGTCAGTTTCAGCCCTCCCTGGAGATTCCTCCTCAAGCCAGTCCCGACGTCGCGGCCGGGAACCTGTCCGACCCACACTTGACTTCCTCGAAGGTGAATGGCTGTCTCGGATGAGCGTGTTTCAGAGCGAAGCGAAGGCTCCAGCCTGCCGGGTCCCCAGCATCCCTCGCGGACTGTAACCAGAGTAACCGCTGCGCGCCCCGCTCGCAGCACGGCCCCACGCGCTTCAGCTGCCCGGCGGGCTCGGCCCAGCCGAGGGACCGGGGGGCGGGGCTCAGATCTGGCACCGCCCCTTGAACAGACCCCCGCCCCCCACGCCGTCCGAACCAATGAGAGCGCGCACCGCGCGGTAGGCTGAGATGGCGCTATAGAGCGTTTGTCCAATCGCAGACGACGCATTCCGCGCGGCGCCAGTCGCAGAGGCGCTAGGGCGATGTTGCGTGGTGCGGGGCGGGTGCGTGAGGTGGGCGCCCGCCCGGTGGGCGGATGGGGCGGTGCCCGCTCGGCTTAGCCGCCGCGGGGTCCTCAGGTCCCACCGGCCGAGGGTGGCGCTCGCTCGGGAGGAACTCCTGGTGGCCTTAAGGAGCTCAAACGTAAAAGCGAGCTGCTGGAGCCATCCGGGCGGACTGGATGAGCACGGGCTAGGAAAGCGAGAAGGACGTGACACGCGGGCGAACCTGACGTAATTAGTGAACGAGGGCTAGAGAAAAAGAAGTCAGTAGGTGGAGATGGATCACGCCTTTAATCCCAGAACTCCGGAGGCAGGAGGATCTCTGTGAGTTTCAGGCCAGCTTGGTCTGCATAGTGTGTTCCAGACCACTCAAAGCTACATAGTGAAATCCTGCTCGGGTTAAAGAGAGAGAGAGAAAGGGGGAAAAAATGTTCTGATCAACAGCAATCCCCAAACTGTTTAATAAGATTGTTTTATGTGTTTAGCACTATACCAGAGATTTGCAAACATTGATTCAACCCTTACAGCAGCCCTCCAAGAATGGCATTACCTTTGTGTTACAGAAGTAACTGAGCAGTTTATCTGCCATCGTTCATGAGACTGACTGATCATTTTATACTACCCACAGCTACTACTGTCTTGTAACCGAATTTCAAATACCATTTAATTATCAAGCTTTCATAGAATTCTTAGTTATCTATGGTTTAGGTCTCACCCTAAACACTTCTCAAATATCTTTGTTAGTTTCTGCGATTCTTTTTTTTTTTTTTTTCAGTCATTCAAAAAGGTACAGTTGTTTAACCCGTTTGTCCTTTCATTATGAAAGAAGTAAATCTCTTGGAACTGTTTCCTACTAGCCCTTTGCAGCAGGCACAGCCAACTCTGTCTAGCGCCACATTTCTTTTCTTCCTTTCTTTCGATTTATTTACTTATGTATTTTGTCTACATGTGTGTCTGCACTTCGGAAAAGGACACTGGATCCCATGGGACTACGGTAATAGACAGTTGTGAGCAGCCATGTGAGTGCTAGGACTTGAACTGGGGACCTCTCACAGAGCAGCCATTGCCCTTAACAGCTGAGCATCTCTCTGGCCCTAACACCACATTCCCAATGAGCGTCTCTCCATGTTCATGAGATATATCCTCAATCCAACCAACAGTAAGCTGAAATTCTAGGCAATTTAAAGAGTCGTTTGTTTATTTTTTGTTGTTTTTTCAAGACAGGGTTTCTCTGTGTAGCCCTGGCTGTCCTGGAACTCACTCTGTAGACCAGGCTGGCCTCAAACCAGAAATCTGCCTGCCTCTGCCTCCCAAGTGCTGGGATTAAAGGCATGCACCACCACTGCCTGGCTAGGAGTCTTAAGCTTCCTAAATGTCTAACACCTTTGGGCACTAGTAGGAGAAAATAAGATGTATCTAGTACTCTCAAAAAGCAGCATTTGCCAGAACCTAGGATGAGATGAGATCTTGGTGGTCAGTTCCATATGCCAAGTGTACAAACAGGCAAACTAAAACTGTCACTCCTGAAGCTAAGGAACTGTGGCCAAAGGTAAAACACAGAATTAACTCAGGGAAAAGACTTGTGTCCATGTTGAAAAATAGAACTCAGAATCCGTCCTATTATTCTGATTTTGGCCAAGACAATGAGACCATTACTAGATAACCCACTTGATTGGACACAGATTAGAACATAACAGTCACTGTTAAGTATCAATCTCTTGACTCAAAGCTTTAAAACTGTCCCACTTCCACAAAAAATCAGCAGGCCGCAGTCACAGTACTAGGAAGTATCTATAAGCTCGTCGGGAATGGTGCTCTAGAAAGAACTTTAATGATACGCTAGCCACTGCTTACACGCTGCTCTTCGGATCCCGACAAGGAGCTGGTGCGACAGAAGGGAATGGGTCTGAAGTCTCATCCCTCTGAATCAATATTGAATCGGCATTTGTGGTTTGAGTCTATAGTACAAACACAACAGTTCTAGGTACTGCAAACAGTTTGAGGGGAGCGTTTAAAATGAATCTTTTTTTAGACACAGAAAACTTTCAAGAAATCACGGTGTTCGTTTAAAATTATGCTTTCCCTGAGTAAACCCACAAAGCCAGTAAGGATCAATCTCCATTTGCTAAGACAAAATACAGTAATTCAACTGCAACCATAATTCCCAATTTCTTGTCTTTTTGTTTAGTCACAAGTACTCTATATTTTCCTTTGAAGCTATTCTTTATTTTTTTTAATTTATTTTTTTATTTATTTTTTTAAGATTTATTTATTTACTAGATGTAAGTATACTGTAGCTGTCTTCAGATACACCAGAAGAGGGTGTCAGATCTCATTACAGGTAGTTGTGAGCTACCATGTGGTTGCTGGGATTTGACCTCAGAACCTTCAGAAGAGCAGTCAGTGCTCTTAACCACTTAGCCATCTCTCCAGCCCCAAAGCTATTCTTATATTCTTATTATATTCTTATCTCACCTTGAGTTTGTGTGTGTGTGTGTGTGTGTGTGTGTGTGTATAATTTGTTTTTTGAGACAGTCTTTCTGTAAGTAGACCTGGCATTCAGAGATCTGCCTGCCTCTGCCTTGGGATTAAAGGCAGACACCACCACTACTGCCTGGCTTTGATTTTTTTTTTTTTTAAAGATTTGTTTATTGTATCTATGTGTGTTTAGAGTGTTCTGCCTGCATGTACTCCTATATGCCAGAAGAGGGCACCATTATAGATGGTTATAAGTCATCATGTGGTTACTGGGAATTGAACTCAGGACCTCTGGGAGAGCAGAGCCATCTCTCCACCCACTTGATCTTTCTTTTTTAATGGTAATAATGTCTACCTTTTCTTCAACCTTAGTGGTGTCCCTCCCTGATGATTTCATACCAAGATGATCAGGGTCTTCTCATGCATTAATTTGGAAAGTTGACTTTTTCTAGATCTTTTGGCAAACACAACAGAGACACTTCATAGGGCAATGAGCATAGAGCACCTTAATTCTAAGAGTCTAATAAGGAGAAAAGAAAAAGAAAAACCCCAGCAGCTTCTGGGACTCGAGAATAATTTGAGGCCACAAGTGAAAGGATCGGGACTATTTCCCCTGATCCTGAACATTTTGGGGGAGGGATGTTCCACTCATGAAGAATATGCCCCACTTGCAGAGGCTGGGGAGACCTGGATGTATATTTTGTAGTGGTAACTAAGGCAAGCATTTCTGCTGAAGCGTTTCTCCCAGTCTGGACATTTGTAAGGTTTCTCTCCTCCATGGATTCTCCGGTACCCAAACCTTTGACTGAAGGGCCCACCACAGTGGAGACACTCACAAGCTTTGCTCCCATTTACATCCTCAGAGTCACTAGGGTGGAGCTCTGACTGAACATTTTCCAGTAAAGCTTTTCTCCAGTGTGTGTTCTCTGGTATCTAAGAAGGTGGGAGCACATTCCCATCACCAGGATGCTTTCTCTCCTGCCTGGACTCTGCACTCCTCTGTCACACTGAGGGTCTGATTTCTTCACATTCCTTATTTCCAGAGGATTTCTTATCCACTTGCATCTTCCAGTGTGTTAAGAGGTTTGAACCTTGACTACTAAGTCTTTCCACACTCTGGATAGGCTTTTCTCCTGTACGTGTCCTCTGATGCTTTGTTAGGGTAGAATTACAACCAAAGCCCTTTCCTCACTGCGACTCTTGGAGGGCTCTTCACCGTGTGCATTCACTGCTGGTGAATCGGGCTGGAGCTCTGACTAAAGCTCTTCCCACATTCTCAGCACCAGTAGGCTTTTTCTCTAGTGTAAGTCTGT
>JADRCD010217552.1:0-39884 GCA_019843815.1 Montemys delectorum | reverse complement strand
ATAATTGAACACATTTTTGGTGTTACTTCAAAAATCATTATGGATAAAACACCCTGAAAAAAGATATTGTGATAACATAATGCACTCTTATGCTGAGTTTGTATTACATTTGTATTATCACCACATTAACCATGAAATCAGAGTCACAGAGAATCAGGTTTGTTCACAATGAGCACACTTACAAGAACAACCCCTCTGACCTTAGAGTCTGGAATTCTCCTTGGCAAGCCTTTCAGTCCTTCTGCTGGATTTGTATCAATTAGTTGGTTGACATCCATTTGTTTTCTTCTCTGCTGCATCCATAGCAACATCAGAGCCCTTACTTTTATCTTAATCTAAACTTCTGCCTTGTCTCTTACAATCTTGACCTTTGCTCAACTATCCATAGCAACTTATCAAATTCTGCTGTCCACTTATTGCCTTATGGTATAAATTAAAAGGACACTATTCTGTAACCCATTGAATCAAGAGATTTTTGAGGCTCAAAATGTCAAATAAGTTTGAAATAAGGCTATTTAAGTTTGAGTAATGAAAGTTCACCAAGCTACAAATTTAACATAAAAGCCAAAATTTTATAATTAGGTAATTGATTTACTATGAAAATTGATAGCTTTAAATTACATAGACAGAAAGATTATATTTGAGTCTTTTATATAAATGAACCAAAATTGTTACATGCTATAGATATTTCAGTATTTAATACATTTTCCCAGAAAAAAAATGCTTCAATTTGAATATAATTAATTCCTATGGTTTTGTTTTCTTCGAGTCATTTTTTGATGATTTTATTTTAATTAATATTTTACAAATTACCCTTTTGTAGTTGTATAGTGCTCGTTACTAATTTCATGATATAAAGAAATTTGTTTATATGAGAGTTGAGAATTGGTTGTTTTGCTTGTAGCAATATGTATAAACTTGCAGAGGTATTATAAATTGGGGCTTATACGTTTTACTTTAGTTTAGCTTCAAGTTATCTATTTTAATTCACATTTTATAAGAATATCTATATTTAAAGAAATTGATAATGAAAACATGCAAATATTCCATTTTTACTTTGATATTATATTTTTATTATGTAAGACAATTTTTAAATTTAACTGTATTTGATAATATTCTTTCCTTCCTATAAGTTCACCCAGACATTCCTGTCTCTACCCATATAACATTAAGTTTTTGCTCAAAAAAACAAACAAAACCCAACATAGTAATAAAGCCCAACAAAACAAAGAAAACAAAATAGAACCCTGACAAAAAAACAGAACAACAACAACAACAACAAAACACACCAGATTGTAACCGAGTAAAATCGCATACATGCACAAAAACTATGGTGTTTGTTATATATTCTATGACTCCTGAACATGAAACCTGCCCTGGAGTGATTGATAATCCACAGTGCCAATCTATTGGAGAAATCTGGTTTGTCATCTCCCAACAGGTATATGTGAGTTCAGCTATTAACTTTTACCCTGGTGGTTATGTATACATTCATTCATTCATTCATTCATTCACTTTAAAAAAGTAACAAGATAAAATATAATAAGATAAAACAAAACTATCACATCAAAATGGATAAGACAAACCAATAAAAAAAAAGAGCTCAAATGAAGGAACAAGAAAAGAAGTCACTTGTGCACTGATTCAGGAATCTGAAGGAAAAACAAAAACAAAAGAAAAAACAAACAAAAAAAACAACTACACGTTAAAGTAGAAGTCATAATATCCATGACTTCCCATACAGGCCCTGTGAATGCTACCGGAGTCTCTGTGAGTTCATATGAGCACCACTTCTGTTGATTGTAGGCCTTGTCTTCTAGTCTTCTCTATCTCCTCTAGCCCTTGCACCCATCCCTACCACTAAAGGGAGTGATTTAAAGGTGATATTTGTTCTTGATATTGTGTTTCTTGATTTCTTTACATATACATTTGACATTAGCCTTCTATCACTTGTGGAGTTGGTAAAAGTCTTTTGTGATATTCTAGGTTAACAGCTTTATCTAAATAATGGTGTCCTTTCCCATGCACATACTTCACGGTTTTATTAGATCCATGTATTAATTATTTATTTCAGTGCCTATGCTAATGGTATTCCTTTCAGAAAGTTCTTTTCTGTACCAATGAGTTTGAGGCTATTGCCCATTTTCTCTTCTCTCAGGTTCGTGTAAGTTTTTTATATATAAATTGAAGTCTCTGATCTATTTGGAGATGAGTTTTACACGGTGTGAGAAGGATTCTATTTGGACTGGTCTCCATGCAGCCATCCAGTTTGACCAGCATCATTTGTTGAAGATGCTGCCTTTTTTTTCCCACTGAGTATTCCTGGACTCTTTTTTTTTTTTTAAATCCAGGGTTTATTGATGTGTGGACTTATTTGTGGGTCTTCACTTAGATTCCATTGACCAATGTGATTGTTTTGTGCCAATACCATGTTGTTTTTATTGGTATACCTTTGTTGTTCAATTTGAAATCTTTGACAGTATTACCTCTAGCAATTCTTCCATTATTCAAAATTATTTTAGCTATTCTGGCTTTGTGTGTGTGTGTGTGTGTGTGTGTGTGTGTGTGTGTGTATGTGTGTGTGTTTCCACGTGAAGCTGAGATAGTCCTTTCAATAATAGGGAAAAACTGTGTTGGTATTTTGGTGGGATTTCACTGAGTCTGTTGATGGTTGTTGGTAAAATGTCCATCTTTGCGATGTTAGTTCTACAGGTCTATGGGCATGGCAGATTTTTTTCATCTCTTCATATCTTCTTCAATTTATTTCTTCAACTACTTGAAGTTTTTTATCATGTGTATCTTTTACTTTGATGTTATTATGAAAGGTGTTGTTTCTTTCTAAGATTGACTGTTGCTTTTATATAGAAAGGTTACTGATTTTTGTGAGTTGTTTTGTATCCAGCTACTTTGCTGAAAATGTTTAGTAGCTGTAAGTGTTTCCTAGTAGAATTATCCAGGTCTTTCATAAGAATACTATCACATCATCTGCAAATAAAGGTACTTCATTTTCTTCTTTGCCAATTGATATTCCTTTCATGTCTTTGCATCTTAATTGCTCAAGCTAAAAATTCAAGTATAACATTAAATAAGTATGAGGGGAAAACATCCTTGTCTTGTTCCTGATTTTAGTAAATGTTTTTGCATTTCCTCCTTTTAAATTGGCATTGTTTATGGACTTGCTGTAGATTGCTTTATTATGTTGAGGTATGTCCCTTGTAACTGTAATATCTCCAGGATTTTTACCCAATCAACATCTGATATGGCTTAAGACCTATTCCATGAGATGGAGACCATACAAAACAATGCTTGAGTTATCAAAAACCTGAGACTAGTTTTCATACATCTAACTCTAATATTCAAATTCCTTTTACTGAGTGTCTACTGTTAAATATACTCTAAAGCAGAGAGTCTTATGTGATACTTTTAAGACACGTTTTTCCCTTCCCATTCAAGGAAATCCACCTAGTTTGTCCTAGAGATTAAGAATTGACTTGAACAGTTTATTCTGTAGTCTTCAAATAATAGTAGAAATGGTTGCTACATATTAGCCACTAAAATAATAATTCCACCATACCTAGTGAATCTGTGTATCTTGCAAATTCATTTCAACCTTTACATTCACATATTTGGGAAAAGCAATGTCCTTGTATGAGGAAGTTCAATCAGTATTCAAGTTCAAGAGCTATTTGAAGAACTCTTCTCTATATTTTCCTTGGGATTTGGATCCTCCAGGGTCAAAATATAAAAAGGTTACACAGTGGCAACTTTCATTAGTGACTATATGCCCTCATTATATAAAGAGATGAAAGTCTTAGCTTCAGTCTACAACAAAGCGAAGAAGAAATCCAGCAAAAGAAAAATAGCAAAAAGTTGCTCGTTGACAAGCTGCAAGTTGTAGCTAATTCTTTTTGTTGCTTTTTAACTTAATTTATTGATAATATAAATTTTATAACAGGTATGGGAGAGTAGCAATAAAAATCAAGCTGGCAACATATGGCTTCATATCTAGTTTGTAAGATTCATGCATCTTCCCATGGTTTATGCATTGCTAACTCCAGTTCCACAGAAATGAAACGTCACAAGCAAGGTTTGTTTTATTACTTAATTTGTGGCCTGTCTTTATATGGAGCAGAGAATCAATGTCCTTCTATTATTCTCCATGTATTAGTTTATGCATCCCTTTCATGAAAAATCCTCTCTCTGATAAATATTTCATGTTAAATATCTAGTGGTCTAATAGGAAAGTGTTGTACTAGGATAAGAACACTGTAGGTATGAAGCAATTAAATGTAGCATGTAGGTACTTTGTAACCTACAAAAAGAACAAAGTGAAACTGTACTCTTGCTTCCACAGAAGAAGAAATTCAAATAAGGTCAAGCAAAACAATACAAAATGAAAGAAGAAAGTCCACTTATTTAATAAGAGGGTAATGTAAGTTCTGGAATCATTTCCTTATGAAAATCTCTTTAAAAAACAAAAAAGATGCTTAAGCTAAGAGTTGAGTGGAAGAGCATGACAATTCTAGTTTTTAAAATTATCTGAGTGCAGATGTCATATCTGTTCCCATGACAGGAGTGGGATCTTAGGAAAATCCCTTATCATCTCTGAGCATCATGTTTTGTTTCATTTAAAAGAACATAAAAATGTCCTAACATGATTGGGTTATACATTACGTGAATTAACACATATAAAATATTTTGAATTCTTGCTATTACAATAAATGTAAACATTTTAGCAACTTAACAATATATAGTTTATTAGTGCACATTATGTATTATAAATCTCAAAGTCTAAAAGTAGAAGTATTATCAAGGCACATACATTTCTTATAGGGTTTTAGGACATACACACTGGTAATGTGCTGGTATTGGCTAGAATGCAATGGTGATTCAAGAATGCAGACACCAGGCTGAGACTGATAAGGAAAAGAGAGCATTTACTTTTCTTGTGCAGGAAGAAAACATTTCATTTAACTAAGTCTAAATATCTTTATAAATGTCCCAGATGGAACAAATGAGTAGGAGGCAGTTATAAATATAGAATGTGTCTTCTAAAGGAACTTACCTTGTTTGCTGACCTGCAAATTTAGTTCAGTTGTTCCTCCATATACCATAACCAATGGTCCAAATAAATAGGGGCATATATATAAGCTTTCCTTTTCCTTTCCTCCTTACCTAAAAAGTATACTAAACCATAATTTATATAGAATGTTCATTGTGGCTGGCATTGTAAATAGTGTAGAGAAATAAATGATGCTCTTATTTTCCATAATACTTTCCCATTTTACATGGACGAATTGAACATCATTGTATTGGCTATCTTCAAAGTCCTGTGATCTGATCCTCATTGAAAATGAGGAATTACTATTGTAGGGATATACTTCAAAGCATGTGGCAGATTTCTTGTCAGTATTTCAAATAGTAGGCAAAGATCAAATTATTAAAAAAACAATGATCAGCAAATAAAATAATTGACTTTGCTTAGGATCTGAGAAATCTTTTAAGACTTATAGAAAATTCATGCCAGCACTCTGAGTAGATCACGCCTTGCCTTGTGTTCTCTCTGTCTCTCTCTTTCTCTCTCTCTCTCTCTCTCTCTCTGTCTCTGTCTCTGTGCATGTGTGACTTCATCTGTGTGTGTATCTGTATATGTATGCATGTATTAATGTGTATGTGTGCTTATCCTACGATATAGGTGTACATCTACAATTATGTAAAGTTCATAGCACATAACTTTCTTTCTATAAGAATACCTTAAAAGAACTAGAACATATTTAGATTATCTCAGTGACACAGTGAAACTTACAGTTCTGTATCTAAAAAGAATCACCTCCCTTGCTTAATTTTAATTTTATAAGTAGGATGAAAGACAAGAGATGAGAATAAAAGAGCTAGAGAAGAAAGAAGAAAAAGGGAGTCTAGTAGCAAAGAGAGAACGAGGGAAACGAGACAGTCATAGAGGGCTTTTAAAGTTAATAAAAGTAAAAGGGGCAAATGGAATTCTTAGAACAAGATCTTTAGTACAGATGAAATAAAATGAAAAATTATATGCAAATTTGTGCTGATATAGCCTTGAGTTCAATTATCATGATGTGGAAAGAGTTTTCAAAGGAATAGTTCTTTAGGAAAATTAATCTTTTAATTTCTTATCTCTTATAATAAGAAAAAATGTCTTGACGTGTGTATGTAAAATAGGAAGCACACATTCTCTACCTGTAACTCTCTGCCTGACAAGTTTATGTAGAAGCTACCATTAAATAGTCAATGTTGACAGTTTTACTACTTCTAAAATAACAGCCAAATTGGTTAAAAAGTTTTCCAATTCCATGTGTATTGACCCCATTCAAAAAATGACACCTAGCACATTAAACTGCAGTTTCTTTATTAAGTTCTCCTGCTTCTTGTCAAACCTTTTGTCCTGTTCCCCCTTTACTTCCTACATCGCTTGCCTATTCAAGTGACTCTGTGTAACCCTTAGCAGGATATGTCAAAACAGAAGCACTGAAGAGCAACTGCTCAGGGCTTCCAAGAGGACTCATCTGACACAGCTAATCAGGAGTCATTGTACCACAGACTTAACAAGGATTCAAACCAGTCACTAAGCAGAGAAGAAATATTGTGCTAAAAAGCCATCTAAAAATTATAGTCTCAGGCTGGTAGTTGGTAAGACAAGGTTGAGAATTATTTTTCCAAATCAAAGTTTTATAAAACTTAGCTTACAAGTTTCTACTGTAACTATTGCTGGTGCACATGAAAGCCTTCTGTAGCAATGAAATCAATGGACCTGACATAGCTGTACTAATTTAGCTATATGTCTATGCAATTGAAAGAATACAAGCAGTAACTATGCCAACAACAACATGATGAAAAAATTATCTGTAAAAATACAGAAATGTGTCTGAGAGTTCATTCTCTTATATGTCTTCCCAAATCCAAGTAATACAAACATATCATCAAAATGATGAAGGAAGGAAATAGAAGAGCCTAGCTCCAGACCCTTCTCTGCATGCCCGATCCTTTTGCAGACATGTCCTGGAACCCAATTCCTCTGAGTCCTTTGTCAGTGTCAATGAAGCCCATGCTGATTCTCTTCTTATCTAGTACTCATAGACATTTGTGCTATTATTAAGAAATATTATCACATTTTTATAATAATGGTGATGCATATTTTTAATAACAAAATAAACTTTAAATGGGAAAACTCAAATATGTAGAGATATTATTTTTGGTCTGTTTAATACTTCTTGGCATTTGCTTGTTATCTTGACTTTAAATTCAGAAGGTCAGCCCTCCCTGGGAAACTTCTAATTTCTCTTGGGAAGAATGCTTGAAATGTGCATGTTTGTCACTAGAAAGGAAGCGAGAGGTCTCGGTTTGTTGATCTGAAACGTCCTACTAACTTCAAGTGAGATAATTAGGAGATCAGCCACACTAATTGTACAATCATGAAAAGAATATTTTTATTTTAAGACAAGATGTATTTTTAAAGTTAAAGGCTCATCCAAATTTTTTTCTAAGTATAACCATTATCAACATTATAACCAAGATAAATAAATGTGTGCAAATAGTTCTGTCAAATAAACATTGACTAGGGTTGTGCATTTAATAGCTTTAAAAAGATTCATAAAATATATATACAATGGAAACAAAGTAACTACTTATAATTCTGAGAATATTTCAGTAGACTTTGTTTCAATGGGCTTTGAAAGTTTTTCTTATAATTCTGATTAGAAAGTGCTTCTTGCAACCAACATAAAACATGCAGTATTCCACATAAACTATGGTAACTCCATGATTTTTGGGCCATGGACCTTAAGTTGTATCTTCTAAGTAAGTTTAAATTTAGGTGACGTCATCTGGCCATTCTTCTTGCTGATAATTTCTGGAAAATGAGGCACTGGTTCATACTCTGAATAGTCACAACATCCCTCAGTCCTCTGTGACATGATTTTTATTTTTTAATCTTTTTTTTTTCATACAATATATTCTGATCACAACTCTTTTCTCCCTATACCCTCCCCAGATCATCCCCACCATCCAACCCACTCAACTCTACACTTTTTACTTCTCTCTTTAGAAAACAGCAACAGCAAGAACAAGCCAGCAAACAGCCAAACAAGCAAAGTACAAGAACAACAAAGCAGGAGTGCAATATGGTGAGACAAACCTCAATCTCTGTACTCAGGAAACAGAGTCAGATGAAAATCTAGGACCTCAAAACCAGAAAACACTTCAGATTCCAGGACAAACAAAACTGTTTAATAAGGAGACTCCCTCTTAATAAATTAAAAACAAAAAAGCAAGAAAAAAACACAAAATATCTTTCTCTTTGTGTCTCTCTGTCTCTGTGTCTCTGTCTCTGTCTCTCTCTGTCTCTCTGTCTCTCTGTCTCTCTCTCTCTGTCTGTCTCTCTCTCTCTCTCTCACACACACACACACACTCGCACACACACACATACACCTATAAAATGAAATGTAAATAAACTGCTACAGACCCTGGTTTTGTTTGGCAATAACTTCATTTGTGATATTATTGTTATTTTTAATCAAATAATGAAAAGCCATTGAGATAAAACACAAAAACAAAACAAGACAAAAAACCTTAGCCATACTCAGGAATAATGTTAGAATAATTCTTCTGCCTAACCAACTGACAATTCCAATGAAGGTTAAGTTTATTGAAATGGAGAAACCTCTTGAAATAGATGAATGAGAATTCAGGTTTAAATTGTGTTTTTTACTAGGGCTCCACTGATCAGATCTTCCTAAAGCTAACAGTGAGCATGTTTCCAAGGGCCAGAAACAGGATGTTCTCTTTCTCATTGCCATTTTCTCCTTGTCTTAGCAACTGGTCTCTGTTGCTTTTTCTTTACTCATTTACCAATCTTAAGAATTGGAGCTCATTTATAGTGAATGTGGTTGCTGCAAGTTGAAGAAACCCAAAAGATATCACACTGTTATATAGAAGGTATATAAATGTATAGGTCATATAATGCTGGTGGGAATTTTAGAATATGTTACATTATGTATTTATATGTGAAAGAAATGAGTGCCATCTGCACACTACAATGCAACACAGCCCATTGTGTTTCATGTGAAGATAAAAAGCATCTTCCTAGCATATGAATTGTGCTGAAATATTAATTCATAATACCATATCACATGGAACTTATTTTTATATAGTTACTTTGCCTCTGTCTTGGTTGTATAATGTTTAATTTGTTGGCTCCTTGGGTTTTGTGTTGAGTTATTTACTCTCAAGTCAGATGGCATTATGCCGTCTACACCTGAACCTGGACTCTCTATCTTTCTGTCTCAGCCTCCTGAACTGTGGTATCGAAAGCCTGAGTTATCACCAATCATGCTTTAGTCTTCCTTAAAACTTCATCACTATATTATGCCTGGAATTATTTGAAATGTAGGATGCACTAGGCATTTGAGCAAATGATTGATCACTACCATTTCTTTGATGACTACACACTGTTACAGTAAAATTTCTTCTTAAAAATTATTTGGGAGGCTCCTACATAATCTCGTAATCAATAACAATAAATAAATTAGATATCTTTCAATAAAGCAATACAAATAGGAGAAAAACTAATTGAAAATTCAAACAATTCCCAGTTCCCTTGGGTCATGGTTAATAAAAAACTAAATTGTAGCTGTTCTGGACCACAGAGATCCTAAACCTAAATTTTCTCAAGGTATCATTCAGCTAAACAACTGAAATAATGCACATTTATTGACTTTAAATAGTAAAATAAAAAAGACTTAACACAATCTTTTATGACCTGAAATAATTAGGTTTTACATTTCAAATATTCTAATAACTTTGACATATTTACCACAGCATGGTCCAAAATGTTTTAGTTTTAAGTTTTACTGATGTTTTGGAAAAAATATAAAAATTTCTCTATTTAAATAAGCTTGGATAGATTTTATTAAATCAATATGAACAAACTCCTGCAAAGCAGTTCTTCTCAGAGTTCTAATAATGTGTGTTGGGACTCTCCAAGATAATATACTGAGTGGAATTTCCCTTCATAATTCAGCAGGAACTCTCAGGATTATTGTTCTTTGGATCATCCGTAGAAACTTCTGTGTTAGTACTACCTCACACTAATTCCAATATATTCCTGGAGAATCCTATGGGAGATAGAAATGAATAGGAGGTAAGATTAAAACATACAGTTTCTCTCAACTTATTTACATATAACAATCTATATTTTTTATTTAGAATTTTAAACTTCTTACTCTTAATTTTAACTCCAATTTTGTAAATAAAACTTTTATATGATTTCTACATTCTTACCTCTCCTTTCTCTCATTCAGTTCTTTCCTATAGAGAAATCTATAATACAGAAAATGGTATTCCCTTTATTGTCATAAATTCTTGTGTTATAATATTAGAGAAGAGTATAGCCAATAAAAAAATGGATCATAGTAATCTGGCAATAAAATTTAGAATAATAATGTTGTTTTGCCATGAATTGAATTCATTTAGGCAAACAAGAAATAAGGAAAGTCATGTGTTTTACAGTGGAAGGCTTCCATTCTCTAGAATCCTGCCAAGGACACAGAGTGCATCTGGATGAGACAACTAGTCTGAAGCCAGCCCCTACCTACTAGGCATCTACTCTGTGCTGAGCACACAAAGACCACTGCAAAGGAGTTAGAAAATAAGAATCACAGTAAGGAAATAGAAGCTTATCCGAAGTTAACTGTTACCTGTTCTGGAATAAAGTAAACCGTAATATTCTGAAGAGCAGACAAAGTGATCTGATTAATTTTGTTGAATGAAAAGGAACTTTACTCAACACCTTGTATGCTGTCCAACACCTGTAAGATGAAATCATCACAAAGACAGTGAAAAGATGAATTTATTTCCCAGCTGTAAAGTGATGGCACTATATCTGCTTCTCTTCAGTGAAAGAAGTTAGACAGAAGGCATGGATACAACCACACAGCTCCTTCATAAACCAGTTATAAATTTCTTTTGTGGATCATCCCCATGCTCTCTTAATCCCTAAAATTACAAAAGGATAGGCTTGAAATTATGGTTTTATGATGAAAACAAACAATACCATAGTAATAACAATAAAGCAGTCACATGTCAATTCTCACCTTTAACACATCAATGCTACATTGTGATACTCAAGAAAACAACTTCCACTAACGCCTATGTTTTGTTTGTTTTTTGTTTGTTTCTTTTCCCTTTCTTTTTCTCTCCAGTATTACGCTTTCTCTAACTTTTGTTCCTCACCGGTAGATGGTGGACGTGATTATGCTTTTTTGTTATTATCCATATATTATTTTTCTTCTTGTGAAAGCTACATCTGTTGTGAATGCATACATGCTCATGAGCAGATTAAAAATTGTTTGGTATCATTTCATTCCTATTACTAAGTCTTAGTCTTTTTACAACCCCCAAATAAATGTTCTAATATATTGTGGATTCGTTGAAATGCTGTATTAGTTAAAGTCCTTGATATCTTTATTTACTTAATTAACACTTATTATACACACTGCATTTTACTTTTCTCACCAGCTTGTCATGGTCCCTTGAATTAGTTCCACTTAGCTTCTGTATGATAGACCTATCAGTTTAGGTGAACTTAAGCTAGAGTAGCGAATGCCACTGATTTCTACTAACTTGTTAAAACAAAACTTTACCTCACATTGTATTTGATATTGTCTGTTCCTCTAGTGTCTTCTCAACATTTAGGTTCAGATATAAGGAAGGTCTTTGCCAAATCTATGAAAAAGTCACTTATATGACTATAGGAAAAGAAAATCAAAAGAACTATGATGATATACTTCTTAAATTTTCAGTCTAGAAGGAACACATGTCCTGTATATTCATAGCCTGGTGTTTCCACAACTCTATCCCGGGATTGGGACAATAAACAGGTTCTTCTAAGGAATATAGGTGCATTCTCCCACTCCTCATCTTGAGAAAGAACTTTTTCTTGTCCTCCTAAATATAACCTGAACATTTATCTACCCTGTCATATGGTTATGGAAAAAAGCTTCAAGGTAAAGCAAACCCAGAGGAATATTTATTCTAGTTTGGTTGCAAAACCAGGAAAAGCTGATAATGCAGGTGAATTTCTAAGGACATATTCCATAGAGTTCCTTAGAGAAGGAGGCTAGTCATTTTTTCTTTTTGATTATTAAACTAACTAGACAACAATTATGTTGAAATTATGTTCAAACCAAGGAGTAGGCAGCAGAAGGCCCGACCAGGGCCATACATAAAATTAGCTAAAATATGTGTATGTTGTGTAATCTTTCTGGCACTAGTGAAATACCTGAAAAAGTCAAGGTGAAAAAATAAATGATTCAATTTATTTCTATTTCAGAGTATTTGCTCCATAGATATTTGGCACCTTTGGGTCTGATCAAACAAATTAGACAATATAACTATACAAAAGTAATTATTCCTAATTACAGATATAATATGAATTTTAAAAATAATAAAAGTATAAAAATATTAAATTTTGTGCCATTGAATGGTTGCAAATGCATTCAATCCCAGCACTCAGGAAGCAGATGCCAGTATATCAATGAGTTTGAAGCCAGCCTGAAAAGCCAGGTCTAGACAGAAACCCTGTTGTAGAAATTATGTCTGATTCTTCCTCTCAGATGCCATGTTCCCTGAAATAAGTCTCAAAGTCAAAACATATTTACAAATGCATTGGCTGTATAATTAGGCTCTTCTCTGACTAGATATAACTTAAACTAACCCATATATTCTAATCTCCATTCCTGCACATGGTTGGTTACTTGTGCTCAGGTACCATGTATCCATTCTGTCACATCTTCCCAGTTAAATCTCCTGACACTATCCCAGAGTCTTTCCTGGACTGGAAAATGTCCCACCTTCTGGTTCTTGCATAACCTATAGGCCAGAGATTTATTATTGACAGATGCCATATCTATACAGACACAAGATATTTTCTCTACACCTTGTCTCAAAAAGCATATTTTTAAAATTAATTGAATACTCAAATAACCATTAATTATCTGCTTTGATAGATTTGGTTATTTTCACCTGCAAAGAATCAATTATAAGACATATATCTCTGTAAAATACAAAAACAACAATAAAACAGTGAAGAGAAAAAATGTGAGCCCAAGAATTGCAAAATATATGGTTGAGGTTAGTGGTTATTTATTTTTTCAGAAAAGATAATTTTAGCAAAAACGAACCAGTGTAGCTATATAACACATGAACAAAACTCATACAAATACACATAGACACATGAAGCTAGAAGGGGGAGATATAAAAGCAACACTGCATTCTGACCTATGGTTCTGGCAAATTTAACTATAGCTCTATATGTGTGTTATTCCATTACATACCAAAGACAATTATGTTTACAAAAATTTGGAGTCATTGTGTTAGATGAATTGATGTTGGCTAATAAAAAGTTATTGAAACCATATAATATATACATGAAGATAAGTTAAATTTAAATAATACCATGTGAATAGTAATAGAAAGAATGTTGATATTTGTTAAAATTAGACAAGAAAAAATGTTCTAAATAAAAGGAAAAGTTTTTTGACCAATGATAGATCCAAAATTCAAAAGGAAACAAAATCCCAATCCTAATGAAATGTATACTTAACTTCAGCTCTTATTCTGAGAAAGCTTTTAAAACATATGAAGAAGATTTGACATCAATTGTTTACATTTTCAAACAGGAAGAAAGAAAAGGTAGACTTTGAATAAAATCTGTGCTCAGAAAAACTATGTCGATTTTCTCTCTGGTGACTTTCTAAGGTGGGACCAGCTGGAAGGCACAAACTGCAGAAGTGGCAGGGAAGCTGGGGCAGGATCCTTTCTACCTAGATCTGCAACTAGAAGGGAAAGCAGATCCACAGCCCTCTGTGCACCTTTCCTGCAATTGGGAGAGCTTGTCTCCAGGGAGTGCTGTGACCCAGGACTCAGGCAAGATCACCATTTCCTCTCTAGTAACTTTCTAAGGCAGCACCATCCAGGAGACACAGGCCTCAGAAGTGGCAGGGAAGCTGGGACAGGATCCTTTCTACACCCATCTATATCTAGGAGGGACAGCGGATCCACAACCCTTTGTGCATCCTTCCCGCAAGCAGAGACCTTGTCTCCAGGGAGTGCTCTGACTCCAGGATTCAGTAGGGAGAGCTGATCCACAACCCTCTGCACATAGGTCTTAGAGGAAAGCTGATATCCCAGAAGTACTGACACAAACCCACAGGAGGAAAAATCTCCAGCCAGAGACACCAAAAACATTTCACACCAAAGATCAACAGATGGTGAAAGACAAATGCAAGATTCTTACCAACAGAAACCAAGACTACTTAGCATCATCAAAACCTTGTACTCCCACCACAGCAAGTCCTGGATACCCCAAAACACCGGAAAAGCAAGATTTGGATCTAAAATCATATCTCATGACAGTGATAGAGGAACTTAATAAGGACATAAATAACTCCCTTAAAGAAATAAAGGAGAACACAGGTCAACAGGTACAAACCCTTAAAGAGGAAACACAAAAATCCCTTAAAGAATTACAGTAAAGCACAACAAAACAGGTGAAGGAATGGAACAAAACCATCCAGGAAAAAAATGGAATGGAAATAGAAACTGTAAAGAAATCACAAAGAGAAACAACTCTGCAGATAGAAAACCTAGGAAAGAAGTCAGGAACCATAGATTTAAACATCACCAACAGAATACAAGAGATAGAAGAGAGAATTTCAGGTGCAGAAGATACCATAGAAAACGTTGATACAACAGCCAAAGAAAATGCAAAAATCAAAAAGCTCCTAACCCAAAACATTCAGGAAATCCAGGTCACAAAGAGAAGATCAAACCTAAGGATAAAAGGCATAGAAGAGAAGGAAGATGTCTATTTTTAAAGGTCAGTAAATATCTTCAAAAAAAATTATAGAAAAAAACTTCCCTAACCTAAAAAAAGAGATTTCCATGAACATACAAGAAGTCTATAGAACTCCAAATAGACTGGACCAGAAAAGAAATTCCTCCCTCTACATAATAATCAAAATATCAAATAGACAAAACAAAGTAAGAATATTAAAAGCAGTGAGGGAAAAAAGTCAAGTAACCTATAAAAGCAGAAAAATCAGAAATATACGAGACTTCTCATCAGAAACTATAGAAGCTAGAAGATCCTGGGCAGATATCATACAGACTCTAAGAGAACACAAATGCCAGCCCAGGCTACTATACCCAGCAAAACTCTCAAGTACCATAGATGGAGAAAACAAAGTATTTTATGACAAAATCAATGTATACAATATTTTTCCACAAATCCAGCCCTTCAAAGGGTAACAAATGGAAAATTCCAACACAAGGAGGGAAACTTCATCCTAGAAAAAGCAAGAAAATAATCTTCCAAAAAAAAAAAAAAAAACTAAAAGAAGATAGCCACATAAACAGAATTCCAACTCTAACAGCAAAAATAACTGGAAGCAACAATTACTTTTCCTTAATATCTATTAATATCAATGGACTCAATCCCCAATAAAAAGACATATTCTATCAGACTGGATACATAAACAGGACCCAACATTTTGTTGCATACAGGAAACCCACCTCAAATACAAAGACAGACACTACCACAGAACGAAAGGTTGGAAAACAATTTTCTAAGCCAATGCTCCCAAGATAAAAGCTGGAGTAGCCACTCTAATATCAAGTAAAACCAAATTTCAACCTAAAGTGATCAAAAAAAGATAAGGAAGGACACTTCATACTCATCAAAGGTAAGATTTACCAAGATGAACTCTCAATTCTGAACATCTATGTTCCAAATGCAAGGACATCTACATTTTACTAAAGCTCAAAGCACACATTGTACTGCACACAATAATAGTGGGAGACTTCAACACCCCACTCTGCAAAGGATAGATCATGGAAACAGAAACTAAACAAAGACACAGTGAGGCTAACAGAAGTTATGAAACAGCTGGATTTGAATATCCATAGAACTTTTTATCCTACAACAAAAGGATATACCTTCTTCTCAGCACCTCATGGTACTTTCTCCAAAATTGACCATATAATTGGTCACAAAGCAGGCCTACACAGATACAAGAAGATTGAAATAATCTCTTGTATCCTATCAGATCACCATGGTCTAAGGCTGCTCCTCAATAACAACATAAACAGTAGAATGCCCACATACACGTGGAAGCTTAACAACACTCTACTCAATGATAACTTGGTCAAGGAAGAAATAAAGAAAGAAATTAAAGACTTTCTAGAGTTTAATGAAAATGAAGCCACAACATACCCAAACCTATGGGACACAATGAAAGCAGCCCTAAGAGGAAAACTCATAGCTTTAAGTGCCTCCAAAAAGAAACTGGAGAGAGCATACACCAGCAATTTGACAGCACAACTGAAAGCGCTAGAACAAAAAGAAGCAAATTCACCCAAGAGGAGTCGAAAGCAGGAAATAATCAAACTCAGGGCTGAAAACACCCAAATAGAAACAAAAAAACTATACAAAGAATGAATCAAACAAGAAGTTGGTTCTTTGAGAAAATCAACAAAATAGATAAACTCTTAGCCAGACTAACTAGAGGGCACAGAGACAGTATCCTAATTAACAATATCAGAAATGAAAAGGGAGACATAACAACAGACACTGAGGAAATCCAAAAAATCATGAGATCCTACTACAAAAGCCTATACTCAACAAAACTGAAAAACCTGGATGAAATCGACAATTTTCTAGACAGATACCAGGTACCAAACTTAAGTCAAGATCAGATAAATGATCTACACATTCCCATATCTGCTAACAAAATAAAAACAATCATTAACAAACTCCCAATTAGCCCGTCAGTGGAGGCACACACCTTTAATCCTAGCACTTGGGAGGCAGAGGCAGGCAGATTTCTGAGTTCAAGGCTAGCCTGGTCTACAGAGTGAGTTCCAGGACAGCCAGGGCTACAAAAAAAGCCCAGGACCAGATGAGTTTAGTGAAGTTTTATAAGACCTTCAAGGAAGACCTAATACCAATACTCCTCAAACTATTCCACAAAATAGAAACAGAATGTACTCTACCCAATTTGTTCTATGAACCCACAATTACTCTGATACCTAAACCACACAAAGAACCAACAAAGAAATAAAAGTTCAGAGCAATTACTTATGAATATCAATACAAAAATACTCAATAAAATTCTTGCAAACCAAATCCTAGAACACATCAAAACGATCATCATGCTCTAGTAGGATTCATCCCAGGGATGGAGGGATGGTTCAATATTCTGAAATCCATCAACGTAATTCACTATGTAAACAAACTCAAAGAAAAAAAACATATGATCATCTCATTAGATGCTGAGAAAGCATTTGACAATATCCAACACCCCTTCATGATAAAAGTCTTGGAAAGATCAGGAATCAAGGCCCATACCTAAACATAGTAAAAGCAATATACAGGAAACCAGTAGCTAACATCAAGTTAAATGGCGAGAAATTTGAAGCAATCTCACTAAAATCAGGGACTAGACAAGGCTGCCTACTCTCTCCCTACCTATTCAATATTTTACTTGAAGTCCTAGCCAAAGCAATTAGGCAACAAAAGGAGATCAAACCGATACAAATTGGAAAGGAAGAAGTCGAATTATCACTATTTGCTGATGATATGATAGTATACTTAAGTGACACCACAAATTCCACTAGAGAATTCTTACACCTGATAAACAAATTCAGCAAAGCAGCTGGATATACAATTAACAAAAGCAAATCTGTTGCCTTCCTCTACACAAAGGATAAACAGGATGAGAAAGAAATTAGGGAAACAACACCCTTTACAATAGTCACAAATAATATAAAATACCTTGGTGTGACTCTAACTAAGCAAGTAAAAGATCTATATGACAAAAATTTCAAGTCTCTCAAGAAGGAAATCAAAGAAGATCTCAGAAGATGGAAAGATTTCCCATGCTCATGGATTGGCAGGATTAATATAGTAAAAATCGTCATCTTTTTTGAAAGCAATCTACAGGTTTAATGCAATCCCCATCAAAATTCCAAATTTATTCTTCACACACTTAGAAAGAACAATTTGCAAATTCATTTGAAATAACAAAAAACCTAGGATAGTTAAAACTATTCTCAACAATAAAAAAACCTCTTCTGGATTCACTATCCCTGACCTTAAGCTGTACTACAGAGCAATTGTGATAAAAACTGCATGGTATTGATACAGTAACAGGCAGGTAGATCCATGGAATAGAAAAGAAGACCCAGAAATGAACCCACACACCTTTGATCACTTGATCTTTGACAGAGAAACTAAAACCGTCCAGTGGAAAAAAGACAGCATTTTCAACAAAAGATGCTGACTCAACTGGCAGTCAACATGTTTAAGAATCCAAATTGATCCGTTCCTATTTTCTTGTACAAAGCTCAAGTCCAAGTGGATCAAGGACCTCCACATAAAACCAGGTACACTGAAACTAATAGTAGAGAAAGTGGGGAAGAGCCTTAAGCACCTGGGCACAGGGAAAAATTTCCTGAAGAGAACACCAATAGCTTATGCCCTAAGATCAAGAATTGACAAATGGGACCTCATAAAATTAAAAAGATTCTGAAAGGCAACAGACACTATCAATAGGACAAAACTGCAATAGATTGGGAAAAGATCTTTACCAATCCTACATCCGCTAGATGGCTAATATCCAATATATACAAAGAACTCAAGAAGTTAGATTCCAGAAAACCAAATAACCCTATTAAAAATTGGGGTACAGAGATAAACAAAGAATTCTCAACTGAAAAATACCAAATGGCTGAGAAACACCTAAAGAAATGTTCAACTTTCATAGTCATCAGGGAAATGCAAATCAAAACAACTCTGAGATTGCACAACACTCCAGTCAGAATGATAAATATCAAATCTCAGGTGACAGCAGATGCTGGTTAGGTTGTAGAGAAAGAGGAACACTTCTTCATTCCTGGTGGGATTGTATGCTGATACAACCACTCTGGAAATCAATTTGGCAGTTCCTCAGAAAATTGGGCATAGTACTGCCAGAGGACCCAATCTATACCACTCCTGAGCATATACCCAGAAGATGATCCAACATGTAATAAAGATACATGATCCACTATGTTTGTAGCAACCTTATTTATAATAGCCAGAAACTAGAAACAACCCAGATATCCCTCAACACAGGAATGGATACAGAAAATGTGGTACATCTACACAATGGAGTACTACTTGGTGATTAAAAACAATGAATTTATGTAATTTTCAGGGAAATGGGTGAATCTGGAGAATATCATCCTGAGTGGTAACCCAATCACAAAAGAACACACATGGTATGCACTCTCTGATAAGTGGATATTAGCCTAGAAGATCGGAATACACAAAGTACAATCCACAAACCAAAAGAAACTCAAGAAGAAGGAAGACCAAAGTGTGGATACTTCTTTCCTTCTTAAAAGGGGGAACACAATCCCCATGGAAGGAATTGCAGAGACTAACTATGGAGCAGAGAATGAAGGAAAGACAATCCAAAGACTGCTCCACGTGGGGATCCTTCCTATATTCATTCATCAAATCCACACACTATTGTGGATGCCTGCAAGTGCTTGCTGACAAGAACTTAATATAGTTGTCTCCTAAAAGGCTCTGACACTACCTAGCTAATACAGAAGTAGAGGCTCACAGCTATCCAATGGACTGAGCACAGGGTCCTCAATGAAAGAGCTCGAGAAAAGACCCAAATAGCTGAAGGGTTTGCAGCCTCATAAGACGAACAACAATATGAACTAACTAGTACTCTCAGAGCTCCTAGGGACTAATCTACCAACCAAAGAGTACACATGGTGGGACTAATGGCTCCAGCAGCATATGTATAGCAGAGGATGGCCTAGTCTGTCATCAATGGGAGGAGAGGCCTTTGGTCCTGTGAAGGTTCTATGCCCCAGTATAGGGAAATGCCAGGGCCAAGAAGTGGGAGAGGGTGCATTGGTGAGCACGGGGAGAGGGGAGGGAACAGGTATTTTTTTTCCTTTCTTTTTCTTTCATTTTTTTTTCCAGAGGAGAAACCAGGAGAGGAGATTTCATTTGACGTGTAAATAAAGAAAATATATAGTAAATAATTAAAAAAAGAAAAAAGAAAAACTATGTCATCACAAGAGGAATGTGAACTTTTAAAAGAAAAACACTATTAATTGAATTAACTTTTAGCTATATTGGTCAATAAAAGAGAGAAAAAAACACCTATTTCAAAACTAAAGAGGTGCATTGGTTCAGATCCTAAAGACAAAACTCAGAATAGAACGTCTTTAGCAATTACTGTCAAAATACTCAGCAACATTGATAAAATGAAAACCATACTAAAAGCCATACTCAAATGTAACTGTAACTCCTAGATAACCTGAATAAAAATTTACTTGCCCTGTTCCACTAAAATAGCATGTGCATTCCAAAATTCTTCCTGCTGAGAACTCTCTAGACATGTGTGATGGCACTTAGGATTTCATCAAGTGCTTTTGGGGTAAATGAAGAGGGCTCCACTCAATCTCATAGAGTCACCAGATTTCCTCATGCTAAATTAAGAGAGAATGTGGAAAGAAAATGACAGTTCTGTTGAGGTGTTTTAGAAGTTCTGGACATGTGCTGCCAGTCCACATGGCCCCAGCTCAATCTCTGAGACCTGTATGGAGGCAGGAAGCAAACACCTAGAATTTCCTTTGACCTCGAGGAACATGTGGCATGTGTATTCCTTTGTACATGTGCACACACATACACACTCTCCAAACTAGATGTAAAAACTTTAAAAAGTAGAGTATTAAAGGCTATTTATAAATATTCACCAATATTTAGAAAACAACCTTCAGCTCATGAAACTTATCAAACTCATCAAAAAATATTTCAAAAATGTAGTATGACAAATTGGGCTCACTACAAAAGCATAATGTTTTTAATTTTGTTTTATTTTGTATTTAATATTCCAAAATATCATGTCTCCTAAAAAAAATCAGGAGCTACACCAGTGATGTCTTACCCACCTACTGCCTAACCATGAGATGAACAACACAACAATACACAGGCCAATGATGACAATCCAAAGACCATGAGGCCTCAAACCCTAGAAATGACTAAGGAGTGCTCAAAGTAGGAGAGGTGTTCCCCCACCCCCTCAGGTAAAAACATGCCAACTGGTTATCCAGTTAAATAGTCAGCCATGGAAATGGGCATCCAAGTCACACAGACTAAGCAGGCTGTATTTAGAATACACACACACACACGCACACACACACACACACACACACAAAATATACATATATATTCAATATACAATAATTAATGAAAAAGATGAAGAATTTGAAAAGGAATAAGTAATGGGTATAAAGAATGACATGGAGGGAGGAAAGAGAAGACCTAAATGACATCATTATATTATAATATAAAGAATAGGAAAAGTTATAAAAATATTAATGAGCCAATGGAAGATGGCCATATGATTATTTCAATGGATGCAGAAAGAAAATCATTAGACAAATTCCACATCCAGCCATCATGAAATTACCTGCAATGCAAACAAAGAAAGAAATTTCAATGAAGCAAATCATGTCTACAATTCTAACACAAATTAAAATAAAAAACTAAATACAAAAGAAGACATTTTATGCAATCTCACTTTTGTGACGCTGATAATTAGGAAGAATAATTATGTTAATAAAAACAGAACTTTACTCTGTTAAAGACATAAGGTGGTATGTATTGAAAAATTGAATGTGAAATGTTCCATGCCTTGTGAGATGTATACACTTATCAAAATTCAGTGAGCTTTTTATTTAATATGTGTGCTTTGTACTGTTTGCCAATTCTATGTGGATAATTTTAAAATACATATATCTGTGTAATGTGGCTAAACAGACATATTATAATAATGGCTGTATAGTTGGAGATGATGTGTCACCTAGGAAAGCATGATAAATGTCTCAAAAGTCTAAAGAAAGTTTTAATTACTATGGTTTTGGTGAACTAGGAAAATCAGACCCTGCAGTTAAATTCTCAAAAATGAATTGCAGATTATTGAACAGATGAAACATGAAGGAAAGGAGGGTTATGTTGTGCTTAGTTTCAATAATTAAGAAATGTTAGCCACTGATCAGTTAGCAAAGCAATTCCAGCATATTTTTTCACCATGTTAAGCACGGCAGTAGAAAACAATGAGGAGCTTGGGGAAAGTTAGAGCAGCAAAGAAATGGTGGGTGTGTTGAAGAAGCAATGCTAATGCATGGCTTCTCAAAGATCTATTGCGGTACAATGAAGGGAAGGAAGAGAGCCTACAAATGTTTGTGGACACGATATACTGGCAAGAAGGAAGTATTTTATTCTAGTTGCCTTGATTTCTCCCTCAGTAACAACCTGATCCTTGCTCAACTGTGTGGGAATGTAAATCCCCACTGCTGGTGTGAATCTAAGTGCAAGTTTAGAGAGGATTTTTAGCTTGTCAATTGCTCCTGCTATGCTCCATGGAGGGCTGGTGGTCTGGGGATTATAACCTCACTTAGAAATCTGCATGAGGCACACAGTTTCTCTGGGGGGTGATGTAGTAAGGTACAAACTGTCAATTTATGGGAAATATGAGAGCATTTGTCCCTAAAAGATCACAGTCAGCCTCATGTGATTTTTATGAACCCACTGGGAGACAGAGGAAGGGGAAAATGTTCAGGAATACCTTGCATTTAAATGATTCCTTTATTCGGAGAGATTTACAAATGCTATATCATTAAACAAGGTTTCCTTTGAGAAACATTGGAAGTAAATACAAAATTGTAATGCTGCTTCACAGGGGGACAGTATGTTGCAGTTCAGGAAGTCAGGATGAGAGAATGTCACTAAAGAGCAGAGCACACTAATCGATAGGAACAGTCACAGCATATTCAGTTACAGCTCAGCATCTTACTAGATCTAGATATTTGTGAGAATTGTAGATGTCTGTGAACTGTGCCAACTTCATTTTCTGAGTGAGACTGGTATCCTTCTGCTTTTTTGATATTTTATTTGAGGAATCATTTTTTTTTACTGGAGTCTATTGTATGTTCAGAAAGTACGTTCATAACTATAAGACTGAATGGTAGATATATATTCCAGTTAGTAAATTAGCTTATTTCATTGCTGGCATAGCCCTTTTTGACATTTAAACCTTCATCACAAATACATTCATTACTGCTAGGAATAATGAACTATCAGGAATTTACACATAACAAAAAGCTTTGAATTTTGTGATTTTTTTTTTTAGTGGGTAAAGACATTTGAAGATCACTCATTTAATTTTCTAAATAAGAATCACAAATATCAGGGCATTTATCTGATTAATAAATAATGTTATCAGTTAATAGGGCTTTGAAGTTAATGACAGATGGCTTTATAAGTCTCTACATTTACTGTTTTCAAACTGTAATTAAGGAATCCCAGTGTTAGTTCAGTGGTCAAGCACTTGCCTACTGAGCATGAGGCCCTGCTTCATGGACCCAGTGTGTAAAAACATATGACTCTGATTACAAGATGTTCTAAATAGCGGAAAAATATTCTTGAGATATTTGAGTGAAAACTTTTAACAAAATGGTGTCAGTTCAGAGTTTTAAATTCTAAGCATTAAAAGTAAAATAGCAATATAAGGAAACAAATATTCTAATTCTAAGGGAAGGTTTTATATATATATATATATATATGCATATATGTATATATATATGCATATATATATACATATATCTGTGTATATGTATATATATATACACAGATATATGTATATAAATGTATATATATGTATATAAATGTATATATATGTATATACATATAAATGTATATATATGTGTGTATATATATATATTCAAAATGTTTACTACATTTTAAGCTTGGAAGGAAAGACTTAGGTAAGAGCAGGTAGAGCTTTTTAAAAACTAAAGACAATAGATATAAATAAATTTTGTTAGTAAGATATAATAGGGATTTTAAAAAAAATTTCACTTAAACTATATTAAAGTTTTTTAAACTGACCCACCTATCTCTAACTAATTTACCTTCTGTTTTGCAAACGTATATTGTTTCATAATTTATTCAGACATTCTTTTGTCAACATGTTTTCTTTTACAACCTAGTATAACACAGGTCTTACTAGACTTGGTTGCAGATTAAGGATGTAGCCCATCCTTTGTGTTTCAAAGCACTTTATAAAGCTGGATGTGATTGCACATGCCTGTAACTCAAGTACTGAGGACTTGGAGGGAAAACGATGAAAAGATTAAGGTCATCCACAGTTCCATAGTGAGTTAAGGCTGGCCTTGGATAGATGAGACATCATCTCAGAAAAAAAAAAAGAAGATAATCCCTCATCTGTGTGTCTGCCCAATTATTTCTATGAAGTCCTATAAATGGACTTTCTGTACAAAACTCAGTGTTTTCATAGGTGTTTTAGTTTGGCATACAAAGAAATCATTATCCATTTTCTCTATGCATTATAGGAATATTTGCCTCACTATAATCTAACCATAAGATGTTATAAATATTTTCAGGGAAAAGTCGGACATGGTGGCTCATTCCTGTGGTTATAGCACTCAGGAAAGTGAGGCAAGAGGATAGCTCTGAGTTCAAGGCAAACTTGGGTTGTACAGAGTGTGTTTCAGGCAAGCCTGGGCTACAGAGTGACAGAATAGCTATACTTGTTGTTGTTGTTGTTGTTGTTGTTGTTGTTGTTGCTGTTGTTGTTGTTAGACCCAACTGTTAAGAAATTGTGATCATATCAACAAAGATTAAGCTTTATGTGCGTGGTTTTTAAACAAGTGCATTGAAAAAGAATTTTGGGCCAGTAAATCACATCTATACTAGCTATGTTACTTGCTGCTTTGCATTTACATTTTTAATTTACCTCATTATTCTCTGAGAAATTTCTACATGTACACAATGTATTTAGGTCATTTCTACCGACAAACTCCCACTCTTCTAACTTCTTTCAGGTCCACCTATATTTTCCTTTCAAGTTTATTCTTTCTTTCTTTTTTCTTTCTTCATTTCTATCTCTTTTCCTTCTTACCTACACCCTTCCCAATCCCTTTCTCCATCCTCTTACTTCTTTAAAACATATTGAGTCCAGTTAGTGGATCCCCTATGTGCACAGGAGTAGCCATACACTAGAATATGGGCAACCTATGAGAAATCACATCTTAGAAGAAAATTGATTCTCCATCTCCTGGAAGGCATCAATTGTCCTTTCAGTTGAGAACCTCAGTCTTTAACAGCTCAGCCATTTCTTAGACTCAATTGTCCGTGGTTATCAGATAGAATTGGAATTTTTTGAGCCCCTCTCAGCTACACTTAAATATCTATTTATCTATTTGCTTGATTGTAGTGTGTTCTTGTTGTTGTGGTTGTGGTTGTGGTGGTGGTGGTGATGATGGTGGTGGTGGTGGTGGTGGTGGTGGTGGTGATGGTGGTGATAGTGGTGATGGTGGTGGTGGTGGTGGTGGTGGTGACAGTGGTGATGGTGGTGGTGACAGTGGTGATGGTGGTGGTGGTGGTGGTGGTGGTAGTCTTCTATGCCACCTAGACTGGTCTGTTGAGAATGCACAGTATCCTGTGTCAGCCTCCCAGAAGCTGCTGCAATTAAAGTTGTGCCCTAAATGTGTCGTGCATTTGGAAATATAGCTGCTTATAAGAGTTGCAGAAGCACTAAATGTTCCTTGCTATTCACCTTTTGCTTATGTTAGCAGAATTTTATTGCACTTCATGATAAGCATCCACACCTTCAAGTCATGAAAATTCATTCATTCTTAAAAGCCTATAATTCAAATTTTTAACATTTTAGAATTGGCCAGCTTCTGCTTACAAAGTACTCAGAATCTATCAACTCTGCTTGCTGACCAAAAACCAAAGATCACTAAGGGCCAACAGCTAACACATTTGGAAGACAAAATGATTGTACTTTGTCAAATTTGGTTGGAAATATAAGCATGAGTCCAGTGCAACGGTAGAAAGGCTTGCCAGCAATCAGAATTATAAATGTCTAAAGCATAATTAAGGAATTGTAAATTTGACTTTGAAATCCTTGATGAAAAGGCACCATAGGAAACATAATTATTAGCATACTGTTTAATGTTTTAATTGGATGCAGTTTGCTGTGCTCTGCCAAAATGAGTTTTGAAGTTGATTGCCTTTTTACCTCCCTCCCTATTCTTGAAAGCTCAGCCAACCTTGGAAGGAAAGAAAGGAGGTACATTACATGAAAGAAGGGGAAAGCTAATGATTTAAGAATGTATGGTTCTCCCTCACTTGAAGCATCAATCTCAAGTTTTCATTTATAGAAACACACTTTTTTGTAAGAAGAGAAAAATATTGCATTAGGCAGCAGATCATTTTGGTCTTGGGTACGTGGAGGGATACTGTTTGTTGTCCTAAATTATCCTGGCATCTGTACAATACTCCACTGGCTTTCATTATGACAGCCTTTAATCAAGGCTACCAGTTATTTGTTAAGTGTGGCTTTCATTCTGATAACAGAAGTCAAATAGCTGGTTATTCCCTAAATAAGAAACAAAATATTATTGTTTTTTCATCTGTTTAATCAGAATTTAGCAATTACAAAATAGAATATTTAAACTATTTCCTAAAAAATATCTGTCAGGATACCATTTAAGTATGCGAGATTTTTAAAAATAAATAAATAAAAGCAGAAGAAAGCCAATAAAGACACTGCTTTTCTCTGCCAGCCCTGCAGATTACTCTTCACAAGTCACGAAGGGAATAAAAAGTAGTTTCAATTCACAGGAGGTTCTTTGATGTCCATGTAAATAAATAGGCTTCCTTTCTCCCTAAGTAGTTTTTTTCTGAATACTTCTTTCATCAAATAGTTTGTCTCGTCCCTGTGAACATCAAGGTGTTTAGCTGTGGAACTTCAAACAAGCATTTCCTCCACTTACAGGAAACATATTAAACCCTGTAAATGGCAACGCTTCCTCTCCATATGCAGGAAGACAGAAAAGGACTTTTTCTGCAGCGCCCCGACTGATCGGAGACACATCCTACACTCTAGTCATAATAGTCTAGACAAAGACCAATCATCCATCCCCTCCCCTTGTAGGGAAACAAGGGAAACTGTATGGAAAGGGTGCCAGTGTAACAGATGGGTGTAGAAAAATCAAAACCAGAACACAAGGGTAGGCCAGAGACTCCTGAGAGCAGTAAGAGTGCATGCTTGTTACAAAAAAGGAGATATAAGGAGGATAATTTGGTGAAGCAGGGCCAGGTGTTGTGTTGGGCCCTGATATTTGTTTAGATGGAGGAAAAGAGGGAGGGAGAGAGGGAGGAATGGAGGGGGAGAGGGAAAGAGAGAAGGAGGGAGGGAGGAAGGGAGAAGAGGGTTAATCTGTTTTATATTTTTCCAAGCTGAGCTCTAATATGCCCAAGTTCTTTTATAACTCTCACTTGGCTCAGCAACTTTATTATTTTTGGCACTGTGCATGAAATGCCCTTTTTGTAATCTTTGAAAGTCAACTGATTTCTTACTGAATGGACTTGTCAGCCAGATGTGACACCACTTTTCCTAGCTTCTACCCACAGGGCATCTTAGTTATTATTTTTATCAAGAAATTGAAGATATTTCTTAATTGACTGTAAACAAGGGTGGAAAGAAATGACAGGTTCATGTCTGATGCCTCAGTTCTAAGTTGATAATATTAATGTTTAAGGTGTCAATAGTCACATGAGTATCTATCATGTTTTTTGTTTGCTCTGTACTTTCAGTCAAAATGATTTGATACTGCAGTCATTCCTAGTGCACTTGCCAAACAGAGACAAGGTCTCATGTGGCCAAAATAATGTTTAAGACTGCTGTTTCTTTCTATGCAACCACATGTCAAGACATAGTTATCTATCTGGTAAATTGAATATCCAAGGGAGGTCCTAACAGCTGAGTTTGACTTTTAAAAATACCATACAGATTACTGAAAATTATACTATCTTTCTAAGGTTTGTGAATTGGTACTGATGTATAGAGAAGACAGAATCTGACCAAAGCTGAAATAAAAATAAAAATTGCTTGTATATGAATATTTAGGAGACACAAGCAATGGAAACAGATTCAACAGAAAAAGGTGTATCTGTACTGTTACAATTTCTCTAGTCTCCACCCAACAGCTACCCAGCAACGGCTTCCTTATCTAGTCTCTACCACCAGGTGGAGAGTCAACCTGACTGTTTGGCTACCTCAGCTCTCTCTCTGTCTCTATTTTTCTCTGTGTGTGTGTCTCTGACTCTATCTATCTATCTATCTATCTATCTATCTATCTATCTATCTATCTATCATCTATCTATCTCTACATCTCACCCTCACTCTTACTCTCTTTCCATCTCTTATTCTCTCTTTCTCTTCCCCACATGTTGCTAGCCAGCCTCTTCTTCTCTTTTTCTCTTTCTTCTTTTTCTTTCTGTCCTTCTCCATCCCCTACTTTCTCTGCCTCTACCCCTTTTCCAACTCCCCTTCCATTCCCTCAATAAACTTCCTGTTGTACTTGGTCTGCTGCATGGTTGCTTGTGTGGTGATGATTCTTCAGGGATACACCCTGGTCAGCCCTCCCCGGTGCTCTGTCCCACTGTATTATTATGTTGCTATTTTAAAACACAGTATATACTATATGTAAATATCTGTGATAGTGAAAAGATTGCATTCATGAGCAAAGATACTTAGATTGTGGAAAAACTTTTCCACATGCATTTAATCATATATGTTGAAGAACTCTGGTGAAAGAGGATCAAATGGGTACAGAGACCTTGGCCGCTTGGAATGGTAAGCCCAGATCTTGTAAGGGAACAGAGGAGCAAGAAGGATCCGTTCACGTGAAATCTCATTGGCTTGTGTTGGAAAAAAAATATAAAGGAAGAAGAGAAGGAAGAGGAGGAAGAAAGAGAGAAGAGGAAAAAGCAAGAATAAGAAGAGAAAGAAAGAGCAGAAAGAAATGAAAGAAAAAAGATAGAAAAGAAGGAAGGAAGGAAGGAAGGAAGGAAGGAAGGAAGGAAGGGAGGGAGGGAGGGAGGGAGGGAGGAAGGAAGAAAGAAAGAAAGAAAGAAAGAAAGAAAGAAAGAAAGAAAGAAAGAAAGAAAGAAAGGAGAGAAAAAAGAAAGAAAGAGGGAAGGAAAGGAAAGGAAGGGAAAGAGAGAGAAAAATTGCAGAATTTGGGAGACTAAAGTTAATTAATCTTTGGGACACAAAAGGGTTATGCTATCTTCAAAAGTTAAAAGCAGATTATTTTTAGTAGCTCAGGGGAAGATGGTCGAAATTTAAAAACCATTTTCTCCTTCTTGTGCCTGAACATAGCTGTGTATTGAAGCTGGGAGAAGAAAGCAGACCTTAGGCCTGCCAGATTCTCACTCTACCTTGAGCCACAGCCTAGCAGGAATATGGAAACTGAATTCACTATTGTGGTGTCACTCCCTGCTCAAATGTATTGCTTGGGGATTCATGAAACTGTATGTAAAAATCCTAGGGTATTTCTTCAACTTTGAGGCAAAAAAAGTTAGTTTTCCCAAGTGTTGGGCAATGTTTAACATCCTAGAACTGGAGAATAGATTGTGTTGAAGGGCTTTTTATAGGGAACATTCATTCTTAATGGGAAAATACGCTTTAAGATAGAAATTATCATTTTCGCTGTTATGATCTTGGCAGCTGCTCAGCTTCAGAAGGACCACATCAGGCCAAACAGTTCCACATGAGGTTTATTGACACAGAGAGGGGGCAAGGTGGCAGCAGAAAGAGAAGGGGAGGAAGAAAGAGAAAGAGATCGGGGGGGGGCTTTCATTATATATGGATGATGACATAATTACAGTTAAATGTGGGAGGTGAGCCAAGTGGACTATGGGGATATGATGGTTGTAGTCTTGGCAACAGGTGAAGGGTCCCACCTATGTTATGTCATGGGTTTCAGAGGTCTTGATAACAACATTCTCCACAGTAACTGATCTGAAGTATTTTTTCCCACTATTTCATAATTGCCAAATACCTTGTATAAGACTACAGAATGTTAAAGACACGTGTGAGATATAAAGGTAGAGTCAACTGTTCAGTTTAGAGTATACCATTAGAAAATAATAACAGCTCAAATGTTTCAGAGCCCACGCAGGTTGTTGCAGTCTTTTATTGAATAATGGGAGATCTCTAGTTCTCTTAGCTTTGTTCCTCAGTGACTGCCCTTTGATTTAGCTGTATTTATTTATTTATTTATTTATTTATTTATTTATTTATTTTACCTCTTTCGCTTCTGTTCCTTTGTGGTTTCACCCCTTGTTCTTACTACTACATCTATACTGTTATTCTTTTTGTTTCAGACAGTGGCTCATGCCCTAGGCCAACCTCGAGCTCACTATTGAGTCAAAAATGACCTGGCACCCCTGTGTCTCCTCCCTCTACTCCTGATTACTTACTTATTTTATTGTTAAGATTATAATATAATTGGATCATTTCTTCCCTCATATTCTACCTCCAAAGTTTCTTATATACATCCCTTTGCTCTATTTCAAACTCATATATATATATATATAATACAAATATTTAAACCACATATATTATATATATGCATTCTTAAATATGTATATGCAACCTACTCAGTCTAACATTACACTTACACACACATACACACACACACACACACACACATACATGCATTTTGTATTTCAGGGCTGACAATTTGATATTGGGTATCCAATTAGTGTGTTCTCCCTAGGGAAGAATATTTCTCCTGTTCATGTTATATCACAGAACATAGTTTGTGATTCAGTCAAATAGTTGATCTTCAGTATCATATCCAGGTTTCAGATAGGTATATTAAGAGGATTCTTCGTAAGCAGTGGATGACCATGAGATGATAGATGTTACTTTGAGATAATGCCCTCATCTTGAGTATTCCTCTGGATGTCACAGAGCTTCAAGTTGAATACAGAAACTAATCTTGATCAACTCTCATGTTATAGAAGTGAATTTATAGATAACACTGTGAACTTTGAACTCCTTTACTGTGGCCATTTTAATCACTTTGGCCATTTATCCTCTGATGTGCGCTAGCTGTGTCAATTGTTGTGTTTTATTAAAAGAAAGAGAAGAAGGAATACATTTAGTGGAGGCACGATATGGTGTGGGGTAAAGAGGTTCCTCTGTGGTCCAATGCTGAGGCATCCCTTCCCCCTAAGGTACCAGCTACAGGAAATTATAGAATGGAGTTTATTCAGGGATTGGGGAGGGATGTTGAGGGAGTAGAGACAGAAAAAGGCAGAGAGGAAGGGGGGGAGGGAGAGGGAGAGGGAGAGGGAGGTGGGGAGGGAGGGGGAGGGGGGAGAGAGAAGAAGAGTACAGGCCAACCGTGAGCACTTAGTGAAAGAAGAGGGAGGGGGTGTGGAAAGAGAGGGTAAGGAGCAAGAGAAGAGAAGGGAGCAAAAGGAAGAGAACAAGAAGGTTGGGGCGGGGGGCAGAGGACAAGTAGTCCCTTTTATAGTGGGCCAGGCACACCTGGCTGTTGCCAGGTAACTAGACTAAATACCAACACCAATTATACTTCACAATGTTTGCCAAGGACCAACCTCAGCCTGGAGAGGAGTTACTGACAGAAGGGATGTTTGGGAGCTGTGAAAAGGAAAGGAAGTCAAACTGTGGATCCGACTTGACAACCTGTGTTCTGCTTGATACTCTCTATGTTCTGCTTTCTCTCTGGAGATTTCTCTGTCTGTATTCTGCTTGTTTGTTATTCTATAAAGAGCTCTCTCCGTCAATGTTCTGCTTGCTTGTGTGTGTGTGTGTGTGTGTGTGGTGTGAGTGTGTGTGATTTGTCCAAGCTGTTCTCTCTTTTTATCCTAAAATATTCTCTGGATAGCTCATCTCCTGTAGAACACAGGTCCAATCTTTTATTTTACATATCAATCTAGTCATTTACTCCAAGTTTCATTTTGATTATCTTATGAATTAGCATCCTGTTACCCCAGCCCCTTGATTCTTAGGATACTGCAAGCTTACAGTGTAAATGAATTCAGAAGTCTGCTGCCTTCAAGCAAAGCTAATTGGGTGGGACCCTGTCCTCAAATTACCATTTCCTTCATTCAACACTGAACTCAGGAATCTGCCTGCACTTGTAGTTGGTTGTCTTTGTATCTTTCTGATAATCTGGCTTTGTTTCTCTAGATTTGTGCAGTCCCTCATAATTCACATTGCATCCTTATTTGTTGCATAGTTGAGAAGTTATATATTTTCAAACAAATGTATTAAGAGTTCTTTCCCATAGCCTTAAGGGCTGTCCTGAAGGTCCCAGGTTTACCATTTTGATGAGATACAACCACACCCTAGACTCCTGAACTCATTCTGTTTCTAATTATCATGTAGTCATTAACATTAACAGGAAGGGCATTCCTCAGAAGAAAAGAGTCTTCCACCTCTAGTGGGTCCAGAAAATATGTACATTATTATACAAACAAGCCTTATGTCCACAGTTGCCATGGACACTCAAGGAAGCTTACACTGGGATCCGGTCCCAGGGACAGAAACCATGTGACTTTGTTCCATCCAAGGCCACGCCAAGCTCTGCAGATGTCCATTTCTTTTTAAAATATTTTCAAGATTGAAATATAATTGTATCATTTCTCCCTTGCCTTTTCTCCTTTCTAATCCTTCCATATCCTGCTATCTTTAAAACTTATGGGGTCTTTTCTATAATTGTTGTGTGTTTTTCTAAGTATATAAGTACAACATGCTCAGTTTGTACAATGTTACTTATAAGTATATATTCAAGTCTGAGGATTTAGTTGGAAACTCACTTGTATTCCCTAGAGGAGGTTATTTTTCACCCTCTCAGCACTTCTTATTTGCCTGTACCTCTTTCTCTAGGATTGAAGCCACATTGGTTTTCCCTTTCATGTTAACATGTCTGTTACTGCTGTCCTTATTCATCTCAAAGAAAACCCCTGTTCATCTGGTTTTTACAATATTTCCATATCTCCTTCCACAATGGTCTCTAAGCTTAATCAGTTGTAGAAGTTTTATTATAAATGAATTAGTGAAGTAACTGTGTTCATACCATGGTGGTAGCCAGCAGTTCTTTAGTTGGATTTAAGACCCACCAAACAAGAGAGTAATCATTCCTGGTATTGGAAACCTTGACAATTACCCAGTAGTAGTGAACTCATGGATCTCAGAGGAGAACCTCAAACCAGCATTTTATTAAATAACCCATGGTCTCTAACCACATTATTAATATCTGACCTTTATAAACACTGATAAGTATAGTTCTTACCCCTCATCTATGAAATTTCTCTTTACAATACACAGACACCATTGGAGAAAACCACAACCAATAAAAATGAAGAGTTGTGGAAACAGCACCAACTGAGGCAATATACCATTTCTCTTTATTTGTCTAAATCACCTGAAATATACATAAGAACCCTACCCATTCTGAATGTAAAATTGGAGCTCTTGTAAGGTCATATATTATTTAAAAGATAGATCTTCTGTGATTTCAGCAGAATTGGTTCAAGATTTTTAATTGAACTCTGTTATCTTCAGATAACTGATCCTAGCATGTGTAGTGTGCTCTTGTTCAGTTTTGTATGTTTTTGAATTTACTTCATATGTTTGTTTGTTCTAACATGTGGATAGGATCATTTCACGTTACATGAAAGCTTTAACATGAGGAAACTCAATTTTTCACTTCATTTTTGTCTCCTCCTATTCAAAATGTTGCTATCATTTCTCTCAAGGATTTCTTTTTCCATTTCTTTCATTTACAAGAATTCATCAATCTGCCTCTCCCTAGTATCTAGCCCAGACAGGGGATTCTGCTGGCACACTACCTACTGTCTTTTACCATTGATGGTTTTATTTTTCCAAAAGCAATGTACATTGAGTGATTTAGAAAAAAAAAGAACAGTAGCTATGAGATGTGAAAATGTTCATTGGTTAATTGATTTTTTTAGCCCATTTTAGTTATATATAATAGGCTCCACTTTGTGACATAATATATTTTGATCATATCTCCACATTACTCTCCTTTGCCCTTTTCCATTCCCAATGACCTCCTTCCAAACATTCTTCCTTCTGCTCCCTTGTCTTTTTATATGATATAGAGTTTGATGAGTAGTTGACATTCATTAGGAATTTTTTCAGTGACTTGTGAAGTTTACTATAGCAAATTCTACCTAATTCCACATTAATCCCTTCATTGATGAAAAGAACTTTATTGTAAGAGCATGCTTTGTTTTAACTCAATAAGGTTCGGTAGCTTATCATGACAGTGTTGATGGTTGTGCTGCTGTTCTCAGCTTTCCTTGTTTTGTTTTGTTTGTTTTTGTTGTTATTATTTTTTTGTTTTGTTTTGTCTCATTTTTACAAGAAAAAAGACTATAATAATATAATGCTTCTGGTAAAAGATTTTGAATATGGCATAAAGTTAGGCTTGACATAATAGTCATTGTGAATAATAACAATGAAAACTATAAGATCCATTCCTTGGGATCCTTTTTCTAGTACTGAAAACTCTTTGCGAACTCTAAGTCAAATTCAAAGTAAACTTTTCACTAAAATTATACCACCACAGTGTTTATCTTTAGTGCTCTAGTCTGTGATCACACATATGAGGAGTCCAAGCACTTCTAGTTTTTAATGCAGCTGTATTGACAGAACATCCCACCATTTTGACTTTTCTTGCAAGTCCTGGCCTTATGACCTTTGTTGTTATCTGTGACTAAGGGAATGCTTAAATCTCCAGTCTTCCCATCAACTTTACATACCACACATTTAATTTTATAATCATAACAAATGATTCTATTATTATTAGTTTCTGATCAAAGCAGATTGGGTTGTCAAGCACATGGTTTTATCATCTCATGGTAGATAATGAATTCCTTAGTACTTATGAAATAAAATAAGCATTTACTATGTTCATAGATCTTGAATGTTATGAATTGGAGAGAGCTTACGTTTCTTTTCTTGAGATCTCCCCTGAAAGTTGCCATAGTTAGTAGATATAATCACTTGAAACTTCATTCATTATATGTTCAATAAAATAAGAAAATAATAAATATTAATGTAATAAGCATGTATTCATTATAGATCAGTTATTATTATGTTCTATGATTTGACAAAGGTACTCATATCAATCACCTTGTTAGATTCAACCTGAACTGGCAGATGCAAACCTGTATCCGTTGCTTGCTAGTCACTTCTCTAAAAATGTCAATTTTTGTCCTTTGCCTAGTGTTCAATCCCAATGAGCAGCTCATCTCAAGAATCATACACTTAGCTTCTCTTTTATCAGCTCCTTCCTTTAATTTCCATTCCCATTTTCAGTGGATTCTCCGTAATGCTTTTACCTAAAGAGCCTGTGGAACCACTTTTACAGACTGTTGAAAATTCCTCCTGTTTCTAAATACATTTTCTCCATGGGTTTAAAGAAGAGTTTGAGGCTAGACTTTGTGTCCTATTCTATCATATACCTGGTTGTTGTTCAGTGATGTCTGATTCATTGATTCATTTTGTTTACACTAAAGAAACACATTGTTTCTTATTGTCTTTAACATGCAACATGCCAAAGCCTTCTCTTTCAAGCACCTATTCCCATGAACAGGGCCACAGACGAATCAATACTAACATAAGAACACTTTACAGAACACTTTGCAATGATCAACACAATGCCTCTGGGTTTAAAGTGTTCAGCAAATCTGAACAGCAATACTTCTGATGTATTAAATGTAAGCAGAAGTCTTTGAACTCAAAATTGTTTACACAACTGGGAGCAATTTGTAAATATTAAGACTATATTGGGAATGCCTGATGGAAAAATACTATATTTATTTTAACTCACATTTGAATAAACAATGATTTCCGTCTTGAGAAAACTCATTTTTATTGTTAATGCCATATGTGTTTCTGTAGAGCAGTACATGTGATATTCTCTATTTCACTAATCAAGTTATTTTTGTTGAAATATATCAATGCTATTTCATAAATAAGAAAAAAGCATTTTGAGTGCTGAAAGCAATAAAATACATTTCTATGTCATCAAAAGAAACTAGTAGATATTATAGAACAACAGAAGTTAAGAGTGATCCAATTCTCACAGATGTTAGAATGATGTTCTAAATGTCACAATTTTAGTTTTCTAAATTTACTTTTTCAACCTAATAGTACTGTATACATCCTCTGAAATGCTCAGTATTATCAAATGTGTGGCATGAAAACCTCAGAGGAATATAGTCAGACATTCTCTCACAGTTATACAATGCTCTTATGTCATAGAGTAGAAACAAGATCAAAGTGCCATGCACTGATGTGGGTACATGCAACCACACAGAAATAAACTGCTGGCAACCTGGTTCTGGCCTGATATTTCCTGATCCCCATTGACTCATGTCTGGGTTAAGAGAACATGCCTCTAAAGATTGCTCTTTGGCCAAAATATTTGCTCACAATTGAAAATAGGGACAGGATATGAAATCAATGATCTTTAACTTATATTTAGAACTAAGTTTTGGGAGACATATGTAAAATAAAGAAAAGATTCAGAGTGGGATTAGATTTCATCTGAAGCTAAAATAAAAGATATGGACACTGGTGGAATATGGTATTCCACTAGGCATTAGGGAGTCAAAATAAGCTGAAAAGGCATCCCAATCATTGATTCTTAGATTTAGAATGAAGAGGAGGAGGAGGAGGAGGAGGAGGAGGAGGAGGAGGAGGAGAGAAAGAAGGAGGAGGAAGGAGGAGGAGGTAGAGGAGGAGAAAGAGGAGAAAAAGAAGAAGGAGGAGTAGAGGTAGAAAAGATGGAGGAGGAGGAAGTGAAGTAGGAGGAAGATGAGGAGGAGGAGGGAGGGGAGGAGGAGGAAGAGGAGACATTGCCATAGCTGTTATAGATGAACGGTACACATAATTTGCCTTCATGTTTTCACACGGTGAATATGGATAAAGCTTGTGTAATTAATCCCAGTGGAATCAATGTGACACAAACAAGAAAAAGGTGAGGGAGAGTGAAATCCTCTTTTGTGAAGAATTATGATTAATTAATAAATTTGTATTTTCTCAGTGTAATGAAACTCAAAATAATCAGGGAATTTGACACACTTTATTAGTCATTTTTAGGCATATCCATATTCCTTACACAAGAAAAGTATTTATATTTACCTTAATCTACGTAAATTGTTGTTTTCTCACTTCCATACATGCCACAACACATGCTCCACCCCAAATAAATGAACATAAAAGAAACAAAAATAAATGTTGAGATCAATACGAGGTGCTGTGAGCATATTCCACTTTATAAGTGACCATGCAGATATTATACTTATGTTCTTTTTTCTAGTAAGAGTTTTAAATCTTAGAAATATCATTGCTCCTATTTGTGATTGGAAGAAATTAGAGTACCTACTTGTATGCATAAACAAACAGTATAACACTATTATACATTACACATGATATAACATATTTTATAAGTACATTATACAAGAATAATTTTGTGTGATTTCTTTTATGAGGCATGCAATGAGCTGCCTTTCTATACTCACTCTTTAGACACTGGTAATCTTACATCTGTCTCTTGAAAGACCCATTTCTTTGACTATCCATGCAACTCTTCCTCCGAGTCTAAGAGCGCCATTGTTAGCTGTGTCTGCTGTTTTCTATCTATTGGCCTCTTTTTAAGAACGACAAGACACCTGAAAATGAGCTCTGTAACAGCTTCACATACAAATCTATTATACTGTTGAACATATCTGTGTCTGAAAATTTATCTTAACATTGACGGCCTTAGGGATCATCAGTCTTTCTCACACTGGGACACACAGGGACAGAATCAGAAACATCTTTGGACTGATAGCAGGTATTTGTTTCTGTTTAAAACATCTGTGTGTTAAAAATAGAAATAACTCATTAGTAACACAAACGCATCTCTAGCAGCTCACAAACCCAAAGTCCTTCTTCACTCAGGGAATAAACAAATCATAAAATTCTAGGTCACAGATATTTTTCTTGTTGTTTTTAAATTCTTTGACTTTTCCTCAAATTCTATGTATGTCAATTTTATACACATAGAAAATTAAACTTAATAGTCCAATGGCTTGGTCACACTGACACAGAAACACATCTCTAAAGAAAATCATTATTTCTGTATTGTAGGATAACACATTTCTAATAAAGTTGTATAGATTATATTCAAAGCTAGTATCTATTCTTGTTTTTTGTTTTGTGTTTTTTTTTTCCTTTTTCTTTTTTCGAGACAGGGTTTCTCTGTATAGCCCTGGCTATCCCGGAACTCACTTTGTAGAACAGGCTGGCCTCGAACTCAGAAATCCACCTGCCTCTGCCTCCCAAGTGCTGGGATTAAAGGTGAGTACCACCACTGCCTGGCTTCTATTCTTAATATCTGTCCCTCAAAGGAAATTGCATTAAAGCAGTGAATTCTGGTGTTAGACTTTCTCTCCCACTTTGGATGTTAATCCCTGTATTGTTGTGAAGTGAAGCATATTAAAATTAAGATTAGAAAGAATGGGTTTTCTATTTCTCACTTTGCCATTAGAAATAATCAATTACTTCTAATTGTTACCATTCTTTCTATGTAATAGTACATCCCTAGACATCTCACTTGCTTTATAGAGGATATTTGAAACCATTCCTTTGTAATGGTGCCCAGCAGATTCCTGAAGGACTTTAGTTACTCTTTACAGTATCCCAAAATATTCATGCTTACCCCTCATTAGAAATTGCATAGTTAAACAATGCTTTTCCAATTTCTTGGGAAGAATGAGATTGTTTTGAATATAAATTAATAAATCTGGGTGATACATAACAAAGACACATTATGTATATATACATATCTGTTTTGTGTATGTATATATTATACAATATATATTGTATAATGAGAAACCTAGAAGTACATAGAGTCAGGATCTTATTCCAAACATACTGCTCAAAGATTAAGACATAGTTCATGTTCTATTTTTCACTAATTATTTATCTTCATAGTCATATAATATGTATGCAACATGTATCATATTAACACATAAATAAGAAAGAAGAAAAAATATTTGTGCTAAGTATGTCCATTCTTTTTAACGTGAAGAATAATATTTCATGTGGAAGCATCACTGAGATATTTTTATTATGTCTTCTGAGTCATGTATGACCCCTAAGGCTGGTTCTATTCAAAAATGAATCTTGTAAGGTCTTAACAGGGAAAATAAAACTTTGTACTTGACTAATGTTTACTTCAATAAACACACAAAGAGTAGATATTTATACACAAATGTAATCTGCGCAATCGTCTCGCCAGCAAGAATGCACAAAGACACCAGGATCCTTCTGCAGCAAGCGTTTATTGCATCTTTAAGAGGAAGACTCCAAACCCCGAAAAGGCACTGCTTATATACACCCTGGAGTGGCATGTTCATTTCTGATTGGCTGTTTGCTCATTATCTCATGTGATGCCCCGGGATGGGCTGTGACTTGGCGCACTCTGGCCCTTAGCGCATGCGCAGACTACTTGTTTACAGGGAGAAGATACCGGATGCCGGCGCCATCTTGTAATGGCGATAGCCAGCTCGGGCGTGGCTCTCTACACATAAATGATACTATACTCCATATGTGAAAATAAAAATATAATCCATAAGATGTAACTTTTAGCTTTCAAATATAAATAAATGCAAGGTAAAAAATTTTAACTATGCTTATAATGTTTGTATGATAGAAACATTTCATGAAGTGTGATCAAGAAATTGGAGCAGTCTATGACCAACAAGCCTTGAACATAAACTGTTTAACTATTGTCTTCTAAGGATTAGAGCCATTCATAATTACATGAATGGCAAGAACTTTAATCTT
>JADRCD010217551.1:3204-28115 GCA_019843815.1 Montemys delectorum | reverse complement strand
GAAAGAAAAATGCCTCCCAAACAGATGTTAGTCAATTGTTCCTTTAAATAACCTGGAATTCCATTTTAAAATGGCAGATTCAATTCTCAGCCACAAGAAGGAGTTTCTTTGCTATACTTCCCATTCCAGTGTACAGTGACACATTTGTGGTGTGTTCTGGTTGACTCATCACATAGACCATTGAAGACTTACATGATCATGTTTGAATACTTCATAACATTAACACATTCTGCTGTTTCACTCAAGACCTTCTCTCATGGCAGTTTTGTAGCTACTTCATTGTTGCTTTGTATCCTTTTCCTGCTAGGTAAAGAATTCAAGGACACTGCAGAGTTTGGAGTTGACGTTTTGATTCCTTCTGAGGAAGGAGTCATGGTCTTGGTCTTTTCTGCATTTTTATTGCTAGCATGGATGCCAATAAAAGTGGGGAAAGCAAGCAAAAGTCTAGTAGTATTTCATTGTCCTTATGGATTCCCTAGACTCACTGCCAGCAGCAAACTCTTTGCAAATACTTACTATATTAAAGCCAAATCAAAGACTCCAGGTGCAGATGAGAAAGAGACCCAATTCCCAACTCCCGTGTCACAAAAAGTTACTATACAAAGTAAAATTTAAAGGGACACTAAAATATCAGGAAGGAACCAGCTAAAGGGAAAGGGCGAAAGAAAAAAATCAGAGTTAGCTAGTTTTCAAACTCAGAAATAGAGAATTCAGAGAGATGATGCAGACTGTAGTTTGAATGACAAAGTTAGTAAAAGAAGATTTCGTCAAGATGGACCTGGTCAGTGAAAAGCAATACCGCATTCCATTTACAGGTGGCGCACAAACAGGACTGTATGAGGCACTTGGCTTCAGCTCTTTGTTCTCCTTAGTACTGAGACCCAATTCATGTGGCTGCATCCTTCCTTATGAAGCGAAATTTGTGTGTTTTATCAGCTTTGAGGTGTTTTTTTTTTTCTCTCTGGTGTGCAGAAGTCTCGAGTCATAAATGACCAAGGGCATTGTCTTCCTTTTAAGGAAGCTGTAACTCATTGTATGCTATTATTAAATCAGCAAATTTATAACTTAAGCAATGGATCCAGAAAATAGTGTCATTTCTTATCAAAAAGAAGATGAAGTATTTTGACACATGATTCTATATGTTTGGCAAACTGAAAAGCATAGCTTAATGAATATAAATGGCATTTGAGATGAAAAAAAAAAAATACCGGAAAGCAGTACATAATGTAAACAGCATTTCAGAAGATAGGATAGGCAGCTGTTTGGTTCCCGCTAGCTAGGTCATTGTTTTCCTTGAGATGAGTTCCTCACCAATGCCTGCACCCATCAGATGCTAGCCAGCTACTAACCTGCTGTTTGGCATTCCAGTAAGGTGGTGTCTGGACCCAATATAGAACTTTATTTTATCATTCATTCCTCTACCACCATTAATTCCATCCATTAAAGATTAAAACTTATTCTAGAAGTTATATATATATATATATATGTATTTAAATATATATATTCTAGAAATATATATATATATTTACCTATCAAGAAATTCTTACTATGGAAGATCAGACAAACAAAAGGAACATATTTTGTCTAAGCCACATTTAATGTAGGAAGAATGTAACAAAGACATTAAAACTTCCTAAGACATGGTGAGTGAGATGACTGAAGTTCAGTGCCATCCTGAAATCACAGACTCCACTAAGGGGAAAAATATAGTTGGCAAAGACAATTCGGAGACCAGAAATGAGTCTACACACATCTGCACTGGGTCAGTGTCTGGGGTGGTTTCTGAGTGTGAGGCTGATATAGCTTAAAATGGCATAGTTTGAGGGTAAGTCACAGCTCACCTGCATTTGCTTAGTGATTTTCCCAAAGGTAAGATTTGAACAAACAAATTTTCCACATGTGTATGAAAGAACATGCTTCTGCAATCTGACAGATGTCCATCAAAGTGGGCTCCTCCTGTCCTGCAGTGACTGGGAAACTGAGCACTGTTTTCCATGTTATTACATTTTACTGAGGTGGCTTCAAGGTCATTGAGAGCATCACTGGGTTGTAAAATGGGCAGGGTGTTGAGGAAATATATGTATTCAAAGATGCAACGACAAGTTGTCTAAAGCAAATCCTGTCAAAAACAAGGGTTGGGACACATCTATATGGGTGGAGGGTGTGTGTGGGTGGATGGAGTCATAGCTCAAAGACACAGGGGAAGCCAACAATGCCTGGCTAGTCCAGAGTAGAGGAGATGAGCACCCAATACAATTCTCCTGAGGTCTTCAGATTATTTTTTCTCTAATATAATTTTAATTTTTAATTATGTTTATCCAGCATCAATGATACCTTTTAGAATTATAACTTTGATAACATAAGTGAGTTTATCCATCATTTATGACATGATCCTCTATGAAAATCAGTGACAATAAACTAATATTTCAGGATATCTCAGAAATTTCAAAATTATGATTTATTTTAACCATAGCGATCTTCAAGATGTTACTAGGAAAGCTAAAATTCATCTTTAAAGAATAAAGCACACTAGGGTTTTTAGAACGTGCAGAGAACTACAGCCTAAAGAATATTCAAGCAATGAAAAACATAGCTTAAAATTCAGATCTTTCAGCAAGGTAATGGTTCCTCATGGAATCACATGTGAACACTGCCTATTTAAGGATTTATTGTGCCCAGAGAATTTGACAAAACTCTACAAGAACATCCAAAGGAATTACAGAAAGTATGTTACATATGTGAATCCATGAGTGGGACTATTGTCCTTTTTAAATCACTCTTCCTTCTCCATCTTTCTAAATGGTATACTATGCCACAGGTACATTTGATTGCTAGATTACATGTTTATGTCATGGATTTGGATCTGCATTTTAGGGTTTGTCTGTTTGTTTATTTGTTTGTTTTTTCTCTTAGGACTGGGTGACCTCCCTTACTATTATATATTCTAAGTCCACCCATTTACTGAAATTTTGTGATTTTATTTTTCTTTAGAGTGAAATAATATTCATTATCCACTTATCTGTTGAGATTAACTTTGAAAACATTCCCTTGTAACAGAACTACTCAAAATTATTCCTCTCTGAATTGGTTTTTAGTGTCTGTGATTGCTACCCCTTGACAGAGTCCTGTCTCAAAAACACTCTAAGATGTGGTGGGCCACGCCTTTAATCCTAGCACTTGGGATGTATCTGAAAATGGATCTCTATGAGTTTAAGGCCAGCCTGCTTTATACAGTGAAGGACCTTGTCCTGAGGTTGGAGTCATATGCAGGAAAATGTTCTCTCCATAGCAAGGCTAGTTGTCATTTAGACATCATATGAGAGTAACCCAGTTGGCTTCTTCTATGGAGAAATCATTTAGTGTGTGTCTGTCACAGACTTGAAGCTATGATAGCAAAATGTTTCTTGAAAAGCATTAAATCCTAACCCTTTACTTTTATGGCACACAGTCCCTGTAATTCTACCGAGTGGGGGAGTGTTCAGTGTATTTGGCACACATTCATAGGACACACTTGTCTAAATTTAAACCCAAGTTAATTTCTCTTCTTTGTCAAGCTAGCAATTAGTCGCATTTTGGAACCGTGTGTGTTTTCTTTTCTCCTTTTAGCTAGTGTTTTTCTGGCATGTAGGCATGTGTAACACATGTGTGGCTGGTGCTTGGGCAGGCCAGAAGGCTTTGGAGCCTCTAGTACTGGAATAACAAATGGTTCTGAAGTTCCATGTGGGTACTGGGAATTAGACCTGGGTCATCTAGAAGAACAGCCAGTATTCTTAACCACTGAACCATCTCTCTCCAGCACTAGGTTTTACTTTCTTAAACAAAATATTTTAATCACTAAACAAGTGAGCACCACATCCATTCCAGTTTCTGCATAATCCAGTTCCAGCCAATATCTGTCATGAAATTAGTTTTAGCAAAAGAAGTGCCCAATCACCCACTACTCTATCATTATACAATGTAAGTAGCCTAAACATTCTCTCACAGTTATAAGGGTCACTACTACCTCACTGGGGTACTAAAAGTGCATGACTGATGGAAGATTTATTTTCTCTCTGTGCTAAATATAAAAACATTAAAAGTTCTGTCAGGGCTGGAGAGATGGTTCAGTGGTTAAGAGCACTGACTGCTCTTCCAGAGGTTCTAAGTTCAATTCCTACCAAACACATGGTGACTCATAATAATCTGTAATGGGATCTAATGCCCCTTTCTGGTGTGTCCAAAGATAGAGACAATGTACTCATATAAATAAAATAAATAAATCTTAAAAGTAAATGCTGTCTTCACTCTCTTGATCTGTTTATAGGATCCTCTCTGACTTCATGGCTCCATCCTAGTTATGGCCTAAGGTTCCCTTTGAAGAACTATTCTTGCTCATATCAAATACAACAAATCTTCATGACACCAGAATATTCACTGGGGGAGCTCATTAGTAATGTGTATTCTGCTCAGTTTTGCTGAAAGAGTCTTTCTACCCCATCAGCAGTGCAAGATGCTCACCAGGTACTTTTTATTTTTTTAGGATAGATTGATGAGAACATGGTCTTAAAAGAGAAAAAAATCACAGGTTTCTCATTCTAAATATTCATAAGAACTCAGGGCTTAGCAACTTATTAATTAAATTGAAAAGGACAGGAAATGCTCTGGTGCCTACTTCCACCTTCTTTGGTGGTTAATGAAGCAATTTGGAGATGGGGTGCTCCAACACTGGAGATCAATGTGTTATTGACTGAGGGAGTGACTGTTGGTGAAAAGTAAACTACAAACCCACATCATGGGAGTTAATGGATGGAACTTTTTGTTTAAACTATTCAAAACTTTGATTTCATAGAGATAATTGGGGGATTTTGTGTGAGAGAGAGAGTTAACACAGTGTAGGCCAGCTGTATGTACATTTCTGCGTAAGATTTCCTCAATTATATCTATAGGAGGAAAGACTTACATGCTTGAGTGTGTTTCTGTGTGCTTTGTGGTGTGTTAGTAGTGGTTAAAAACTTGGCTGGAAATTTTTGGAAAATGTCAATAATATAGGAGTGGGATTTAGGTCAGAACATACATCCCTTACAATGATAGAGATGAGAGCATGGCCCATTTAAGCAAGGTCGAGAGCATTAATCTAGCTGAAGTTTAAGATACACTAAGAAAAGAATAAGACACTTGTACCAACATGGTTACTCTGTAGTCCATGTGAAAGCAATGCATAGACTGCATAGACCATCAGAGAGCTTTAAGCAAGGGAGCACTCTGATGTTATCATCATGATGGCCGAGATTGTCATCATCATCATGCTCAATTTCATCATCATCACCATCATCATTATCACTACTGTACTTATTATAGTCATCTTCATTCTCATCTCATCACCATCATCACCATCCTCATCATCATGATCAACATCACCTTCATCATCGACACTACCACCACCACCACCATTGTCACCATCACGTCTTTATCACCTCCTCTAACTCCTACCTGATACATGAACTATCATTCCACACTTGTCTATGCTACTTTTGAAGTAGCCAGGGCACTTGGGCTTATTAACTGTTTGGAAACAAAGCACAATACTGATGCTTCCTGAATTGTCACTATCAGGTTATTCTACTCCTTGCTTCAAAATTTACATTGATTACTGTATTGATTTTTTCATAATCTTTTCCTAAATTCATATATGCTTCAGAATTCAATCCTATTGGAAAATAATGTCTATAGTTTTAAGAATTCATAACCCAATTACTGTTCATAATTAGAGGAGAAAACAGATACAGGAGGAAGATGGCCAGAGAAAGAAGACAATTTAAACAGTCTAAGAAATGCTGGAAATTTAGGAATTGCTATCTAGAAAGTAAGAAAAGTGAGATTATTCCCCAGAAACCTCAGAGATATCATGGCTTCCCTTGTATCTTGACTGTGTAATTTTAGTCACTAGAGCTTGACTGTAGGATTCAGTTCTAAAGTCATGAAAGAAACTGCCTCATTACTTGTAACCATGTTTGTAGTAATTTGTCATAGCAGTGTAGGAAATAAATGAAATTACTAATGGGCTTTCTGAGACTCCCAAACACAGCCTGTAGTGACCTGGACAGTCTTGTTCACTAGTGTAATTCTGTCTGTGTGATTAGGCACATCCCCTTAACCCATGCCTTTATCAAACCATTGTGTGTACTCTCCCTTTTTCCTCCATGAATGGAATTCTGTCTCCAATTACAGGTCCCTTTCATCACAGCTTCCTGGTCAGCCATTTGTTTACCTGTCTGTCTTCTATAAGCATGTTGTGATTGCTTCTATCTCTTGTCCTTCTGCTCTGTGTTTTAAATATTTGTTTGAATATCTGTTTCTCTTACCAAACTGCAAGTTTCCTTAAATCTGTGTCTTTGAAGATCTTTACATACATGTTGGTAATGTGCACACAGCTCTGCTTTACCAGACTTCAAGACATGTTTATAAACTATACTAGTAAAAAGCATGATGAATTAATCCATACTTTCTGCTCTCAGCTTTGTTAGCAAGTGGATGCCTCCCATTCTCCTACAAATCAATGACAGGAAATTTAGGAAGCCCCCCTTTCAGGATGCATTATTCTGAACCATCACAGCTTTCATTTTCTCTTTAGAAATCATAGCTCTGGGAATAAGAATTTAAAAGGCTGTTGATGGGTTCGGAGAGGTGTTCACGTCAAAAGTACCACACACACTAGGCCCAAACAGTTCCACGCGTGAGAGGTTTAATTGAGAGGGAGAGGGGGGAAGTGGCGCGGAAAGAGAGGAGGGAGAGAGAGAAAGATGGAGCAATGTTCCCCGTGTGTGTGTGTGTGTGTGTGTGTGTGTGTGTGTGTGTGTGTGTGTGTATACATATATACGCATATATACGCATATATACGTGTGTGTGTGTGTGTATATATATATATGGGTTGTGACATATGGCCCTGGTAAAGGTGGGAGGTGAGTCCAATGGATTCTGGGAATATGGCTGCTGTTGCTCTGGCAACAGGTCTCGGAGACACACTCATGAGTCGCCTCAGGCTTTAGATGCTAACAGCTATCAGATCTAGAACACATTCCTGAGAGTGTACTTACTAGATTAGAGCAAGGGCGAATATGAAAGAAGTGGATGACAAGGAAGAAATGATGTTGACCTTCAAGTTGAATATACTTGCAAGGTGTAGGCATGACTAGAGAGTCAGGAAGGGGATCCAACCAGATGGCTTTGGTTCAGTTTGTTGTTTTTATGCTTGTGAACACTGGAAGAGGCATTTGACTCACTGGAGCTGGAGTTACAGGCAGCTGTGAGCCACTCGTGAGTTCTGGGAACCAAACTCAAGTCCTCCAAAAGAGCATCACATGTTCTTAACTACTGAGTCATCTCTTCGGGCCCTAGACACAAGTTTGAAAATCCTATTTTCGTGTGAGACACAAACCACAACTCTTTACTAACACAGACTCTCTGCTTATTGACAAATGGACCATAACAAGTATAGACATTCTATTTGATGTGTGTGTGGGGGGTTGTCTGGGGAAAACAACGTTCCTGAAGAGGTGGATTTCAAGATTCAAATGTCTACTTCCTTCCAAGCCCTAGTTGGAGCTTCAATCACGTACCCATATTCCTCAGGGAGCCCTTTGATACAGCAGTCATACTTCAAGATCCTCCATCTTCCAATTCCTGTTTAGCCTGATATGCTATCTTTTTTTTTTCCTGTGGGATAATGCTCTAAGGCTGGCCCTTCAGTGACATGCGTCTGCTGAGGCAGAGGGTATTTTGCTGGACTGAGCAGCATATTCTCTTGAGCCAATCTGCTCCGCAGAAGGAAGCAGAGCAGCAGCAGGCTTTTGAGGGAGGTTCTTTGGCTGAAAAGAAAAGAGGTTTGTCTGCTCTAGCCATTATATCTGGTCCCCTCAAGGCAATCCTTGCCATTTCGTAACTCCCCACCTGTGCCTGCCTACCAGTATACTCCCTGGTGCATGACATGAAATTATTCACACACCAGTGTTCAGCCCAATACCCAGATCTTTTAAATTATTTATACTTTAATCACATCTCATTACTTTGTAACTAAAAATCTCATTTCACCGTGGTAAGGGACCCAGTGCAATCTGGGTACTTGCTAGAGCTCAGGAAGGGCTTCTTTCCGCAGCCACATTTTAAGGTAGCTACAGCGAGGACCTGTCTACAATCAGGCATCACCAGATGATTTACACTGCAGTGAAGCCTAGAGGGCAAGCAGAAGGCTGACTCCAAAGTAACCTTAAGAAATGGATCTTGAAGACTCTCCCAATTAAGAAATGTATGGCCATATTCAGTTTCTTTTTGGTATACAGAAAAAGCCGCTTTTGTTCCTCTCCTGTTACGTTGTGCTTAACAGATGCATCATGGCTCTCACCACTGTGGATTTGGGAAGCTGGGGGTGTGGGGCTTCTGTCAGTGTATCAGTCAAAAGGAAATGCTTCCTGGCCTGTCTTCTGTAGCATAAAAATAAGCTCAGCAGCCAGGTAGTTTTCTTTTCGGTTCAGGCTGAAATTCACCCACCTCTGATGATTTTAGAAAGGGAATGGAGCCACTGTAGAGACCCAGGAGCTCCGGTCCCAAAGATAGCTCTTAGAATTTTTTGTTTTCCACATTGAAATCAAAAACAAAAACAATAACAACAAAATCCCACCCAGGGTGGGCAGGTAGGGGAGTAATGGCATAGAGGTAGGGGAGAGGGAGGAGGGGATAGGGGGCTTCTGGAGGGGAAACTGGGAAGAGGGATAACATTTGAAATGTAAATAAATGAAACAACCAATAAAAAAAATTAAAAGAAAAAAAAAGAAAAAGAATCCAACCCAAAACCAAAACCAAAAACCACTGAATCCAGATTTTGTCTTGGAAGTGTTTTGTAATTTCCTTATATTAATTCTCTGTAAGAAAAAAAAATGGATTTTTATCTTGTTTGTTTATCTTGTTTATTTATTATAAATTTATAACTTTTAATTTATTATGAATTTATAAATTCCCAGTTTATTATTGCAAAGACCAAATTTGTTGCAGAGTGCTCTCCACCTCCTATACTTTTGACTTCATTTAATTAGGGGGGCAGGGTCTCTCACTGGCCTAGAATTCATCTTAGTAGACCAGACTACTACCTGGTCAGCAAGTTCCATTAGCCTGCATTTCCAGCAGAGATTATATGCACATGTTGCCAAGCCTAGCTTCTAGGTTTGGATCCTCATACTACATAGGAAATGCTATTCTAGATCCTTTGAAAACTTGTATAATAGGCATGGTAAATAGCAATATCAGAAGCATGTGTGAAGGTACTTTATCTTGCCAAGAGAGCTTCCACGTCTGCTGCTATCTACCCACCTGAATATAATCTTGTAGAAGACATCCTTTCTTTGAACTTGAAGTGTTTTACAAGCAGCTTAAATTGGACAAAAACACCCACACCCTTATTTCCCTAATTGCTTCTAGAATAATGCAGTCTTTGACATCCTGATACATATTCTGCAGTTGTGGTAAATAGATATGAGGGAAAAACACTCTCCCAACCATCCCTCTTTAGATTATTTAAGTTTCTTATGAGCCTTGAAAGTTTTCCTGGTATAGAAAACGGGTGTCTCTGTCTTTAAACTGACTTTCAAACAAGTCAGGCCACGCTAGATTCCATAACAAGAACAAGCACATCCACCCCACTCCCGCCTCTCTTCTTTCTGTTTATTGTGGTTTCGTGATAATAAAGAGGATACTTGCTACACAGCCACTCAGACACAGTACATACCATTGTGGTAACTGGCGGTCTAGAAATCAAGGGGTATGGACAGTTCATGGTGATTTTCATTTTGACTCTGAGCTCACCAGTCAGAATTAGTAGAGACTGTCCAGTAGAAGTGCCCTCTCAAACAGGAGCCTGGAAGTACCCGTCATGAAAACTAGACAGAACTAATAACTACCAAGATTCTGAAACCTCCCTTACTTATTGGTATGTTAAAACTAACGGTAGGGCTGGAGAGATGGCTCAGCGGTTAAGAGCACTGACTGCTCTTCCAGAGGTCATGAGTTCAATTCCCAGCAACCACATGGTAGCTCACAACCATCTGTAATGGGGATCCGATGCCCTCTTCTGGTGTGTCTGAAGACAGCAACAGTGTCCTCACATACATGAAATAAAGAATCATAGGCCTGATCTAGGATCTCTTTTAGCTCTGAAAGCTTTCAATACTATGACCTAAGCATACAAAGCATCTTCAGTTTTACTTACTGTAAAGAAAAAAATATATTTTTGCGCTTGTTCATAGCCTTATTTTAAATTATAGGGAGTTTATATACATAACATAAATGATAACATCTTATTTTACAAGCTTACAGCTTTAACAGATAAACCCTTCAATTGCAAGCAGGACCTTTCAGGAGAATGGAATTCTATCTAGACTTAACTACCATTGAACAGATCTTGTAGATTTTGAATTCAGACTTAATTGGAATCTCTCAGATTAAACGGGGGGGGGGGGGGATTTTTCTCTAAAAACTAAAGCCAGTTGAAAATCAGGGTAAACACAGTGCATTGGGGGAAAACCTGTGCTCTTCTCACCTCTCTTCTATCCACATTCTAGAAGAGTTGTCCTCTACCTTCCGAATACCGTGACCCTTTAATACCTCTTTCCTACACACTTTCTAGAGCAGTGCTTCTCTACTTCCTAATACAGTGACCTTTCATGTTGTGGTGACCCACCAACCATAAAATTATTTTTGCTGCTACTTTCTACCTGTAATTTTGCTAGTGTTATAAACTATAATGTAAATATCTGTCATGTAGAATATCTGATAGATGACCTCCAGCAGGGGCTCAGAACCATTGTTCTAGTGTGTGGTAGGTCTCCACAGGTGAGGAGAAAGTGAAATAAAATAGATGTGAATTCTTATGCAAACTGACAACTTCTCCATTTTGTATTTTTAATTAATTTGAAGCCCATTCTCATGATAATGAAAAATATGTCAGGGTCTGGGAATACAGACATGGTTCTGTCCCACCATCTCTCAACCATCCATGGCATCCATGGCAATAATGTTTAAGACTCAGCATAAAGCCAGTTTCCTATGAAAATCTCAAGCAACAGCCTTGTAGAAATGAGGGGTTAATCTTTAGTGTTGTGTAATTTTCTACCTAGTTCAGGGTTACAGTATGTAACATTTGGGCCAGCTACTGAGTTGTTTTCAATCTGTCTGAAGTTCCTTCTGACCAATTGCCTGGGAAGGACCTCAGTAGTCAGGGTGATATTTAATTTGTCACAAAATAGCCTGAGGCTGTTATAAATTCATAACCTTCTACCTATCTCTCCTTGATATATTTGTGATTTGCTGATGTGTTTATAAAGTGTTAGGGGAACAGAGACAGGCTTATGAATCCTATGCAATGCAGAATGGTGCAGAACAGAACAGTGGGCAGAGGCATGGAGCCTGCACAACTAACGGGCCGCAAATCTAACTTAAATATACATCACACTCCAAAACATTAAGCAGGTCCTGGAGCTGGGTGAACAAGGCTTGTCCTTCAGGGACATGAATGCATATTTTAAAGAAAAGAACTATAATAAGAGCTATTCTAGACCTTGACTCTTTTAGCAGCAGCAAGCCTTTTGTCTCAGGTTTGAATGAAAAGCATTCACAAGAAGATACAATAGATTCTGCCTGATTTCTTTTTTTAAAAAAAGAATGAATATAGTGGTTTTTCATCCACACGAAACATCCAATTGTTTGACAACTTATTGATTCCCATATATTCTTCCTGGGGACTCATAAAACCCCTCTTGTATATAAAATCTCTCCAAGGCTGAGTACATCATGAAAAATTAATGGATTTATAAGTGGAAAAAGAAAAAAAAATCCCCTTTCCCCTCTTCTCTTTGTGCCTGGCTGTCACATCAAAGGCCAGTGGTTTCCATTTATTTATTTATGGCTGTGAAACATAGGTTGTTTTATTTTTTTCATTTTGATAAAATCTCATTTGAAACCTTTCAAGATTCTAAGCCCCGTGCCCAGCACCCTCAAAGATCCTTTGACCCCATCTTTCCTCAGTGTTCTCAGCCTCCCTGGGTAAATCACTCTCAGCAGTTTCCAGGTGTGATGTCAGATCAGACTTTAGATCTCTACTCTATTCAGCTAAAAAGTGACCGAGGAGGCATGGAAAAATGAGACTTCCGTTTGTAAGTTAAGACTTCTCAGGGATTCCAACAACTGCTCTAAGTGTCTCCTAGTTATCCAACTGTAACCAAGTGTTTACTTTATGAATTATTTGTTATGAAGAGATTACTTAGGAGGCTTTAATAATCTAGCGAACTCTATGAGGGAAATGTTTCAGTAGGTGAAAATCTATCGCTAAAGCCAAGTGTTACCTATAGAAGAGCGAACCACACAACACTAGACATCTTAGATACTCAGGACTGCTCTGTGGATTTCTCTGGGCAAAGCTGGCATAGAATTGGGGTTTCCTTGAAAGGTAGAGGTTTCTGTGGCAAGAGAGGAAGGGGCTCAGTTAGAAACCTCTTCCTAGTGTTTTCTTCCCAAACTCTGGTCAGTGAATGAGTGAAGATCTAAGGAGTCATCTTACACAGTCTAGCTGTTGTAGTCTTTTATTTTATTATCTAGCCTCATGAGTGCCAGACAAGCACTCTGCCAACTGAGCCCCAGCCTCAACCCTACTCTCTGCTCCAGGTTTAAGCCCAGCCCTGCTCTCAGCCCAGCCCAAGCTCCAGCCCTATGCCCAGCCCTGCCCCAGCATCAGCCTTACCTCAGCTCTATCCCTACCCCTAGCACCAGCCTAGCCCCAACCTCATCCCAGCACTACCCCAGCCCCAGCACTACCCCAGCCCCAGCCTTTGAAGCAGTCTTCTCTACTCTTGCAGGTCCAGTGCTCCCCTGTGAAAACCCGGTTGAGTTGACACAGCTTCCTGTCCTTGAATGCAGACATTAGTTATCCTGGCTCAAACTGTGAAAGTGAAAGGTAATGTTGGGATGTCCACCACCATCCCCTGATTTTATATTTTGTGTAGATCTGAGAGTAATCACAAAGCTCTTTTTTATTAAGCATATTTAAAGAGCTCAGTGCCATGCATGACTCAGCATGTGTACAACACTTAGGCTCTATATTAATCTTTAACTTGCCATGTTTGTTGGAACCACGGGCCAACACTATAGTTAAGAATAATAGCAACTCTGTGGGCACCACTACTGTATTAAAAGCTTGCTGTGATTTATCTCACTTAGTCTTCACTGCAGTGGTCTGATAAACCTGTGTACTGTCTTTAGCCCTCAGACACACAGATGGGATTTGAGGTTAGTACCTGTGAGGTAGACTATTTCACTTTGTCAAATCAACATAAATAATCTACTGTCTACAGCAGCCAAGGATGATGGGATGGCAAAGGTTCTGAGCTCTGCTTCTAGTATGTTCCTTCCCTTCCAAACACTTTCTACTGAGACTTGTTGCAGATCGGCTCTTATCTCTTAGTTGGTAGCACTCTTGGTAAAGAAAGCACCAATGGACAGGAGCTCCCTTATTCTTGCTGTGATAGTGGGAAGTGATTACAAGCTGTTGGACACAGCTGACTCCCTAATTCTCCCCATCACAAAGGACATTGCACCTCTGTTATTCTTTCTCCTTTAAAACCTTCCAGTTTAAAGGCAACAATCTATTCATTAATGTTGCATTAAGAAAATACACAAGTCTGGTCAATATATGATAGTAATTTTTTTCATGTTTCTAGAGTGTAGGAATTGCCAGGATCAAAGTGCTATCATGTCCAGATTCAGGTGAAGGTTCAGTGTCTCTGCCACGAAGATGATGCCCAGGAATATATCACTTAGGCAGAGTGAACTCAGTGTCCTCACTTGTGAGGAGTAGAAGATCATGGATCCTCTTCCTGAAGCCCTTTCAATAAGGGTTCCCCCTCAGGATATAATCACCTCTGAATTCCTACCTTAGTGTTATTACCACATTGGCCACTTCATTTCATCCCATGAATCTGGGCTTACACACTGGCAGGCTCACCTTTTGTTTTCATGGATCCCTCTCCTTCCCTTGCCCTATCCATTTGCATTACTCTCCCTGTTGAATAAAAAGGAAAAAAAAAAAAAAAAAAGGAAAGGGCATGACTGCTCCTAAGCATAGTGGAAGAGCAAGGTTTTTGCAAATAAAAGGGATAAAAATAGAAGGGTGACATAGTCAGAGACAGGGACGGCTAGGAATGTCCAGAGGTGAACAGGACCAGACTGAGCCAGGCTCAGGAGAAAGAGAGGAAAAAAAAAGAAGGGCAGATGCTGAGCAAGATGGGCAGCCTGGACCAAGAGACTGAAAAGGATCAGGTAACTAAAGTGATTGGATTATGTAGGTCAGCTAGGGGAAGGGCAATCAAAGGGCTGCCCAAAGCCCTTGACTGGAGAGCTTTAGGGTAGGGGACAGAGGGTATGCTAGCCAGGAGGAAACTGTAACAGCTAGGGAGAAAGGGATGCTGGGAGAACTTGGAGGCCAGGTCTGCTTTGATATGTTAATGAGAAGCTCAGTCACCATCTGTCCTGAGTTTGAGGCCTAACACTTGTTTCTCTTTTCCCTCTTCTTCTGTTTAATTAATGTCTTTCCCATATTTCACTTGCTTGTAATGGAAGCCTTGTCTGGGCCGTCAGATGTCATCTCCCTTTTCTTGATTTGTTCAACAACTGCAATTTTATCCCCTTTGTTAATTCAATTCAAGCCATTGCTGGCAGAAGAAACAGTATGTTTCCACCTATGGAACTCTCCTGCTCTCAATATATTCAGGAGATAAATGAAAATAAAACATAGGGCACAAAAACTAGAGTAGGGTGAAAAACATACCAAGATATATTCACACCATACTCTGAGGATCTCCCAACATCTTCAACCACGGTGGTTAAGTGGCTCTGCTTTTTATTTCCCACTTTCTAAGACTTATTCTTCTAAGATGTGTATTGTTTGATAATGAAAACATAGCATATACAGCAAAATATGACAGTATTGGATTAAGTTGTTTCAATTGATCTAGCTAATAAGCCATAGTCTTTTATTTCACTTTATCCAAATATGTATTTTCAATATAATACATTTACTATGACTAACCAAACAATTGCTAAATATTGTAGGAATCGATTCTTAATTTCAAGGAAAAATGTAAAGATCTGTCTAAAGAAAATAATGTTTTATTTTGATGATCCAAAATATTTTGTCCCTAATTTCTGCCTAGCTACTTTGTAATCATACATATTGGGAAATGCTTAAACTTTCTGACATCAGCTTGTTTACCTATTAAATTGAGATATAGTCATTCCTGACCTTGCCCAGTTATGGCTCAAATTAAACAGGAATAGTTTCCATCTTATCTCTGAGGTAGAGTAAGTGGTGGTTTCAGATAGGTCCACAAATTCAGATATGACAGTCATTTCTTTCTCTTTTTTTATTAGATGTTTTCTTTATTTACTTGCCAAATGATATCTCCTTTCCCAGTTTCCCCTCTGAAAATAAAAAAAGAAAAAAAGAAAAGAAATAAAAACATGTTCCCTCACTGTTCCCCCTGCTCACCAAGCAACACTCTTCTGCTTCCTGGCCCTGGCATTCCCGTACAGTACACTGGGGAATAGAGCCTTCACAGGACCAAGGGCCTTTCCTCCCACTGATGACCAACTATGATCCTCTGCTATAGATATGCTGCTGGAGTCATTCATTTCTTGAAGAGGTGCATCTCTGCTCTCTTCTCCTAACAGTTGGTTGGTCTCTGTGACTTCACTTTCAATGCCTGGACCATAAAGGATGTAGTAGTTGGTGCCTTCTCTAGAGGAAGCCATCTGCATGTGCTTAGTTTCTAAGGCTTCTTCATTGTTATAAAGTAGAGGAGAGCTGATACCATTACTCTCCAGTCTTTCCTGCCGTCACTGTCTCTTAGCAATCAGTAGTTACAGAAATGTTTTAGGCACTTGGGCACATTTGTTGTATAATCAAGGCTAATTTATGTTAATGTTTAATTTAATTTTGAAATAATTTCTAAGTTCAAAACCAATTATATATTCTCACTTTATTTAAAAAATAGTTTGGTAACTTTACATTCTAGTGAAGAATGACTACTTTTATGAGACAAAATTGGAAAGCTTTTTAAGATATATTTTAATATAGGCTTTAAAAACAGGTCCAAGAGGAAAAGAAGTGCCCAGAAGAGTGGAAGACACAGACAAGCATGGACTACTAAGGAAAGAGGCACTACAGAACAACAGAGGAGAGGATACTGGACAATTGAAGTTAACACTCTTTTTGTTTTCATTGATTTTTCACTAAGAACAATATCACACACACACACACACACACACACACACACACACGCACACGCACGCGCGCACACACACACGCACACGCACATGCACACATACACACACACACACACACACACACACACACACACACACACACACACACGTTCTCTATCACCCCAGCATTCTTCAGGCATCACAAACTCTTTCTCTCCTTTGATAAGGAGGAAGCATCCACACTTAGCATGTAAATGGTTTCCTAGGATGGGGTAGGATTGAGAATATAGAATGTACTTTACGTTCCTCCCAAGAGAAAATACATGATCAATGCCATGGCTAAATGTAGCAGACAATTCAGTTAACCAAAACCTTTTGTTTTTTCATGAGGATGAATAGTTCTATATGTACCTGTGGGCACACACGCATTACATACCACATGACACATATAATACAGCCACACACACATCATACACATCACACACTATGTAGCACACGCCACACACAATACACATCACACACTATGTAACACACACCCACACTGCACACACACATCACACATAAATACTCACATCACACACACATTATACATCACATACTCACATCACAAACACATCACGTGCTATACAGCATACCACACTCACACAAACACACATTCACACATGTATCACAAACTACATAGTATGTACAGCACACACTCACACATACACACACACACACACACACACACACACACACCACAAACTACATAGCATGCACACACACCCATATGTCACAATGAACACATCACCCACACTCATACATCAGACAGACAGACAGACAGACAGACAGACAGACAGACAGACAGACAGACAGACAGGTAGGGAGTCACAACTCAAGACCACATACCAGATCACAGGAACATCTTTCCCAAATATATGTACTTGGCAGAGCAGGAAAGGCTTGTGAGGCTGTGTGTGACCCTGCATAGCTTGTAATAATGACAGACAAAGGCATCGGAGCCAGTTATTCCTCTTCTGTGGAACGTTGCAAAGATTTATGTGAACTGATTGGACTGTTAGATGGGAAAGGCATGTTGAATAATTGATGTATTTCACAGGTTTTCTGGCATTCATTAAACATGGTTTAGAGCTATTGCATAGCATTATCAATGAAGCAACATTTTCCAATGACTTGGGAGGAAATGGACAGGTCCGTCTGGTCTGTTTGTATTTAAGAGGAGGGAAGTGAAATGGCTTCACACCCTTCCAGTAGCACAGATATTTTTATGTACTTTCTGTGCTAAGGCATTCAAATTATTCCATTTCTCTGCCACAAAGCTTGACTTTCCTGTTTTATTTAACAGTCATCCCGGACACAATTCACTTAAGCAAAGAGGATAACAGAAAAATCTCATTTCTTTACAAATAATTCTTGATTATTATAAAGTTCTAGTTCCTGCTCTCATTGTAGGTATGGTAGGTAGGCTTTGGAACAGGGCCAAGAGAACAAACCCAGAGGCTGATAAGGTCACGGCAAGGTGATTCCGAAATCACTAGCTAGTAACACTGTCAAGTTCATCTTAGGTACCTAAAGGAATGGAAGGCCATGTCTCAAATGTCTCTTGACGACTTTTTAGTCGGACTGACCATGAAATGCTTCGTTTTAGCGGGATCTGATAGAAAACTTGAGGGCTGGCTGCAAACTATAAACTCTATGGGGATTTGAAGAAGAGGCAGTTGGTGACATACTTGAAAGTTCATATATTTCCAAAGACAGACCACTTGGGAGACAAATACCTCCATCCTGAGTTCCTGAGATGAGAGCTCCAGACACAGACTTCTGGTTTTTGGGGTTTTTTGGGTGTGTGTGTGTGTGTGTGTGTGTGTGTGTGTGTGACAGTTATTAGCTTACTGTATGTGTGGACTTTGAAGAGCTATTTGACTCTCAGTGGCTTCAGAACCTGCTCTTAAAATCAGTCAAGGCAACTTAGCATCAGACAAGGATGTCAGAAGGGCTTATTAAAATGATCATACATCTATATGTATACATATCCTAATATTCCATGATGATTCTGAAAATATGAACAATTAATAACATCTACAATTATAGCCACTGTCTAAGCAAAGCCCAGCCCCTATTTATAATGTCAAATCTTGCACATTATAGGCAGAAGGCTACAGTGGATTTCCTATTTCCTCAGCCCCATTTAACTTTAAAACTTTTTATTAATTGATTGATCGATCGATTGATTGATTGCATGAGTGTATGCCTTTGTGAGCTATGGCACCATGTGTGTATAGGAACCCTTAAAGCCAATAGAGAGTCAGAGCCTCCTTCAGAATTGGAGCTCCAGGTTGTTATGAGCTGCCATGCGGGTGCTAGGAACTGAAAGTCTTCTGTAAGAGTTATAAATGCCCTTAATTGCTGAGTTACTCTCAGCCCTCACCCTCCAGTATAGTTTTAAGGCTAGTGGGCTGAATGTAATTCTTTGAATTCAAATGACAAGTTAGCACTCTTCTTTGTGAGGTGGTGCTTGATGGTGGTATATGAATGTATGGTTATGTTGTGTATAGTTAGGGGTAGCTTTGGCGGTATGCAGAAGGAATGGTGACAGTGCTAGTTGTGGTTATAAGTTAATATTGTTGGTGTGTATGGAAAGTGTGTGTGTGTGTGTGTGTGTGTATACGTGTGTGTAGGTGACAGTGTGTGTAGGAGAGGTAGTAGTGGCATGCGTATGGGTGGTGGTACTGGTGTTGTGTTTATGGATGGTCAGGGTGGTGGTGTGTAGGGGTAGTGGTGGTGATGGTGGTATGTGTATTGGTGGTGGTTTGTGTAGGAGTCGTGGTAGTATAGGGATAAAGCCACGTAGATGAGTAGTAGTGAGTAAGAAACTGTTTTTTTTTTTTTTAAAAAAAAAAAAAATTCCTGCTTACTCCCACTGAGCTGATGTTAATGTAGTAGAACTTGCAGACAGGCCTTATTGGCTCTTCATAGCCAGCCAGGCCATCAGGCATAGAATAATGCTGGGCACAAGAATTCAGACAGAACAAGAAGACATTATGAAGTCCCTACTAAGCATAAGGTTGAGAACGGCCACCACTAGACCCAATTCAGTGGAGAGAGTCGGCTCTAAGATCTGCCCTTTGCATCTCAGCTGCTTCCTAAGTTCCATCCTCTTTTGACAACACCCACCACTTAGGTCCCAGCCATGCTACCTAATTCCCAGTGTCATTGGCTGTCTTTTCCATGCTCTCCATCTCTTATGCCCATGATGTGGTATCTGTCATCCATTGTTTCCATCCACTACATTCCAGATGATCTCACTCAATTTCCCAGTTGTGGCAGAAGCTCCAGCCACAATCATCCAAGATGTGAATCCAAGAATACCTCCTGCTCCCAAGTTCTAGGATCTTGCCTAGTGAGCTATTCCATATGTCCTCTTGAATGCCTAAGAGACCTCACAATGGGGCCATCTCCAAAGTGCATACCCGAGCTCTGTCCTGCTCTGCCTGTTTCTTCTGCAGTCTCCCCTATTCTGGCAAGCACAGCCCCTTGCTTTCCACCCACACAGGCTACAACACCCACTATGGTCTTCAGTTCTCTCTGTCTCAAACTGTCCACTTGAAGCCCAGGGAGACTTTCTCAGTGCCATCTCCAAACCTTCTGGGTAAGCCAGTAGCTGCTCACCATCACCGTTGCTTCTGTCTGACTTCTGTCAGCTACAGTTTCATATGGGATCATGATAAGAACTGTAAGGTTGGGTTGAGAGTGTTACTTTTCCCTATTAATTAATAGTTCCTTCAGCTTCTCATCAAGCAGAGTTGCATATTCACCTTGGCCTTCAAGGCCCTGGTGTTTCCTCTACAGGCAATTCCTTCAACTTAAATCATCGCCTTCTGTGTAATTCATGATTCTGCTGCTTCAGTGGAACTTCTTTTCTCATTAAGACAAGCCAGTTTGGTACACACAACAGATTAGCTGTCCCTTCTGTCTGAACACTCCCTAGCCTGTCTCTCTTGTCCCTTCTCTTTTTCATCAGTCAGCCAGTATTCATTAGCAAGAGAGAGCCATTGCTCCCTCTCTGAATATATTGTAACATAGGCACACCTGTCTTTATCTTAAACATGTTACTCTCTTTATTATTCTGCTTTTAAGCTTGCTTTTCAACAGCACTTACCACCTGCTGATTTGATACACAGAAAAATAGTAAATAGATGTATACACATGTATAAATACATACATATAGATATTGTTATGCTGTTTGTTATCTATTCTGTTTGATATCTTGGCTGTTTTTCTACCAAGGCATATGCTAAATGCACATCTGGATGGCCTTTATATGTTGTTATTTATGTATTGACATGAAGTGAATGGTTACTGAATGAAAAAGCAGATTGTGTTTTATTAGTTTCAATTATTTTCATAGAGGACACCCTTCAAGACCATTCTCAGATGCTGCCCATATTGTCATTTTAGCACTTAGGACACTAAGATAGGAGAATCACAAGTTTTAGGGAATCCTAGGATCTGTATACTACATAGATTCAGGTCAGCTGAGACTCCCAGTATGACTCTGCTTTAATGAACACATAAAACAGTCAGTTTTTTTTTCTCTACTTTGTTGAGACTAAGCTGGCATGCCCAAACTTATAATATGGTAATACAGTTTCATCAACAAATTTCATGCTGGAGAACTTCACAAACAAGTAAAAAGGAAAAGAAAAGGAAAAAATAAATCATGAAAGGCTCAGTAGTTAAGGGTATTTTCTGCTTTTCTAGAAGACCCAAGTTCAGTTCTCAACTCCCACATAGGATGGTTCAAAACATTTGTGACTTCATGTCCTTGGGCTCCAAGGGTGTTTACACTCAGATGAGCATGCCTCCACAGAGACTCACATACACATACATACACACACACACACACACACACACACACACACACACACACACAAAATTAGAAATAGTAAAAATAAACATAAGGGTTTTGTGTTCATCTTAGTCACATACAGACATGCAGTGATCAAAACCTGGTGGCAGTGTACGGAAGACAGGGTGTGAGAAATTATAAAAATACAGTATCTTATGCATTACACCTTCCAACTGTAGCATCTCAATGTAGAGAAATCTACTCTTCTATTTCTAAATGTAGACTATATGTTACTTGCATAAGCCCACTGTTTTTTTAACAGAGAAAATTGAGGAAAGTAATTAAAACCACCAGATAATTCTTGAGGTCCAAAGGTGGTTTTCTGACAAACAATAACTGTTCCAGAGTAAATGGATAAAATATTATTTGTTTTGTTAGGCAAGGTGCAATAATAGTTCTAGATGATGTCTGCTAAAATGGGACCATAAATAGGCTTCTTTTCTCTCTTTCTTTTTTTTTTTTTTTTTAATTTTCCCTGCCTCTTTTCCCTCTGCTGACAAATAACCACAGAAGGAACACTCAGAAACAGGAAGAGCCTGGAGGAAGCTGAAGCCTTCTTCCCCATCAAGCAATCTCCCTTAATGGGATTCTGGTCACGTAGCCCAGAGCTCAGAGCTGCCTCGGTTTAATCAGCTTGCTGAACATTAGAGTCGGGAACTGCCATGTCGACGGCGGCTACACATACATAATTTATTTTTCTCTAAATTAGGTCTCGGTTCACTCCCCTCTTTTGGTGTTACTTTGAAAGCTGCCAGGGAAGGAATACAGCCATGTAACAGGTTTATGTGAGGTGTGCATCTCTGTTCATACTTGAAGAATTCCGACATAGACCTTCAGTATGTATGCCACGTCGCTATGTTCCTGATAGCTGACCCAGGATGGCATTGGTCTATAAAGCAGGACCTTCATCCTCCTCTAGTTTGAAAGAATAGTCTGGTCTGAAGAATGGTCTATCCTCCCTGGCAGATCCTGACAAGGCAGCAGCTCTAGGCACACATGTGGGCTGGGAGTAAGGTTTCCTCCACTCAGTCCGACAGGGAGAGGTCTCATAGCAGCTGCACAGGACAAGCAAAGTGGACACAAACACATAAGCTCTGGAGATTCAGGGCACATTCAACCAAGTGCCTTTAAAAACCTTGTGGCAAATACACAATTGTTATTTTTTTCTGCTTTCTGTCTATAGAGGAAAGAATGATATCTTAGAGTTCAGAATTAGAGGATCAATCTATGAGGCAAGCCTGACATTTCGAGTGTCTCCTAGCATGCAATGCTTTGCCATCAGCAATCCTGTATATAGCCCCATCCAGAATAGAACAGAGACATCGTAACCCTGTGATCTAGTGAGTGGCTGAAAGAAGATGAATTTATCTGAATCCCACCTATAATTTTTGGTATGGCTGAAAATTTAAAGTAACAACTTAATAAAATCAGTTTCTTCAAAATTCCTTGAAGAATTGCTTTGCGTAGGCAGTTTTACCTACACAAACCATCAGGAAGACAGGCCCTGCAGCATTTCCTGACAGGATTAAAGGGGAACCTAGTTTTCTGAGGTGATGATGATATTTACAGCATCATCACAAGGCAATTCCTTGCTTATTTGGGATTCGAAGCCTGGCCAGATCTCCCTTGTGACTCATTCAGGATTCATTCGGGGCTTTGTGCTTTCTGCGTGCTCTATGCTCTCATGAATCCTTAATTCCATCTGAACTCAGCGGTGCCAGAGTCACTTTCCATCAGCCTGCTGGCTCAGCTGACATGGGCCAACCTCATCTGTGCTGAGCATTAGGCCCCTGCTCTGAGACTGAGCCGGTGCTGGGTCGGTGCCACAAAGACAAGGGAGGTCAGACTCACCATTCACAGTTTGCTTTTAAGACAGGATAGCAGCCTCATCCTCTCTGGCTTGTGAAGCTGATAATGACATTTTCGGGGGGTTATGTACTCAATCCCAGGACTTTTCGATATAGTTCCCCAGGCCCATCAGTACTGACTGTGCAATGAATTATTAACAGTGCAGTATTCTCACCCAATATCTTCAGAGCAAAGCACAAGTGAGGACAAGTCAGACAGGTATGCAGCTAAGCTGGTATCATGGGTCTTTTCTAGAGATGATACTGAAAGCCTGCTAGAGCACTCACTCATCGTAAGTCCTATACAAGATGGTGCCCTAACCTGTGCCATGTATAGCTAAGGTATCCAAGTGGCCGTAAGACTCACAAGTGAGGTGACTCATAGATTGAGGTAAAATATGACCTCAGTACCCCAAGATGAGTAATTACCTGAATATTGCAACTAGGCCAGAGGATCAAGTGTAAAGTACAGACAGACTTTTTCAGAGCAGGGTGCAGGAAAGCTGAATGCGAGACAGTCACGAAGACAAGAATGCTGAGATGATAACTTTAAAAAGTTCATTTCCCTTGGGGCCTGGAGTGATGTCTGTTCTTCTAGATGGCATGGGCTGCTCTTCTAGAGATCCTAACTTCAATGGGATCGGATGCCCTCTTCTGACATCCAGGCATGCACGCAGAAAGAGCACTCATCCATAAAAAAAAAAAAATTAAAGATTTTATTTCCGTCAGATATATGTGTGGCCTAGCTTAGGTGCAGGTCATGAAAGCTGACAATATAAAGTATGTAGATACTATTGAACTTATAAGCCTGAGTTCCCCAGGGCTATTTTAGTAGCTGAAGCTAGAGATAAGTCAGACGTGGTCCAGTTTATTATTTGCAGGTAGAGATCAAATACCTTATGACACTTATAGGGTATCTGGGAAGTAATAGAATTAGTCTATGAGGAGGGCAGGAGCAGTGGTTAGTGTTCCCCGGAAGCTCACTGTAGACTAGATAGAGATCAGAAGAAAGGAGAAGCTAAAATGATAACCGCCTGCAGTTTCATATGCAGCTAGTAGTTACATCCGACTCCTACAGCTTGTGCCTTGGCCACTGCAGAGCTTGTTCAGGGACATACATAGCAACATTATGAACCAGCAGCCAAGAATTGTCTGAAGACAGGAAACTGCACCATGGCCTTCCCAGGAGTCTGCAGAGGTGGAACATCAAGGTACATGTGTGAGGTACATGTGTGAGGTACCTTGATGGGTATCAGTTGCCGGCCAGAAGCTGTGCTTGGCTCTGTGGAAACACAAGGGAGCAAAGTAACCACTCTTGGGGCACTCGGGGGAGACTAAAAATAAAACAAAGTAATTAACGCATTTCACAAAGGCGTGTGTCTATGTAACCAGAAGCCAGTGTGTTTCTATCTTTGTGTTTCATACAGAATCTAGAGCAACACTATGAAGAAACACGTGCTCAACAGTTCTCATTTGTTTGGGCTTTGGTGCCAGGGATGGAGTCCATGATCTTACACTGGTAAGCCAGGCCTTCCTCTGAGCCATATCATCATTTCAAAGAAGCATCTGAAGCAAGATAAGACTTAGAGATAAAGTACAAATTGTACTTAAGCCAATCTCTGTGCTTTTCTGAGAATTTGGGTTATTTATATATTTATGTATTTATGATCTTTTGTCATGAGAGAGGGGTTTTTTGTTTTGTTTTGTTTGTTTGTTTTGGTTTTGGTTTTGGTTTTAGTTTTGGTTTTTGGAGACAGGGTTTCTCTGTGTAGCCCTGGCTGTTCTGGAACTTTCTCTGCAGACAGGCTGGCCTCAAACCCAGAAATCTTCCTGCCTCTGCCTCTGCCTCTGCCTCTGCCTCTGCCTCTGCCTCTGCC
>JADRCD010217550.1:22009-49085 GCA_019843815.1 Montemys delectorum | reverse complement strand
TTCAAGACAGGGTTTCTCTGTGTAGCCCTGGCTATCCTAGAACTCACTCTGTAGACCAGGCTGGCCTCGAACTCAGAAACCCACCTGCCTCTGCCTCCCAAGTGCTGGGATTAAAGGTGTGTGCCACCACTGCTTGGCATTTTTTTTTTTTTTTTTTTTTTTGTATAAAGATGTCATTCTTATTCTACCTTCCTTGAATCATAGCTACATAGAAGAACCAGAAGGTGAGAATATACGTCTTCTTCCACGGATACAGAAATATGAATTGCCAGTGGGGAATGTAACAGAACAGGTATTTAGGTGATGCTTAGAGGCTAAGGAGAAATTAGAAAGCCACGTAGTTTCCTTCCACCAGAAGGAAAATGGCCAAGTACAAAGAGGGGCAGAGAAAAGGAACCCTCCACACTGCCCCCTGCTCCTAAGCTCAGAGCACCTGTGACAGTTGTCTATTATGCCAGCCTAGATCATCCTGTGTGGAGGTCTGAATGAAAACACCCTCTGTAGTCTCAGGCACTGGAACACTTTGTTCTCAGTAGGTGGAACTGTTCGGGGACAATTTAGGTGGTATGGCCTTGCTGGAGGAAGTATGTCACTGGAGGTGGGCTTTGAGATGGAAAGCCATACGCCATCTCCAGGTCACTCTCTCTGCTTTGTGTCTGTTTCAGGATGTAAGCTCATAGCTTCTGTCCGGCCACCATGCCTGCCACCGTCTGCCATGCTGCCCTGCTATTATGGACCCTACCTGTTTAGAACTTTAAGCAACTGAAGATTAGCTAGTACACTTGACAAGACAGCCTCACCTGAGGAATGTCTCGGATCAGGTTGTCTTGATTGTGAATTGATGTATAAGTACTTAGGAGACTGTCATGATTGTTAATTGGTGTAGGGAGACCCAGCCCATTTGGGAGGCACCATTCCCTAAGCAGGGAGATCTGAACTACATAGGACAGGAGCAAGCTGGATGAGAGAGCATCATCAGGTGATGTGGGTGCAATAGTTTCTCTCTGCATTTTACTGTGGTTGTGACATGACCAGCTGCTCTAACCTTCCGGACATGATGGGTTGTAATCTGTAGCTACAAACCAAATCCGCTCTTTCTTCCAGAACTCACTTTTTGTCAGGATATTCATCCCAGCAACAGGAATGGACTAGAACGCTTGCCATCCCTTTCCCACAGCATTCTAAAGAGAGACATCTGGGATAGCTTGACCCTTGCCTACTCACTGTCTTAGCGGGCAGCACCAGAGGCTGGGATTGGACCTGACTGTCTGAGAAAAGGATGGAAGAAGGCTCTCTCCGCTCTACATACTGGGTTTTGTTGTTATTTGTTTGTTCATTTGTTTTTCTTTAGTGTGAAAAGGCAAATCTTGAATTTTCTTGAAAAAGGAAGGACCGGGATGAGTCTACCTAGCCCCTGTTTTACTCTCACCCTCGGTGGGCGGCTCAAGGCTACAATCACACTCTGGGTTCCGCTCTGAGCTGACATGGTTTCTGCTCTAGCGAAGGAAGAGTGATCCTGTGGAACCCATCTAGCCAATGGCAGTACAGTCCTGAAGGAAATGGATGAAGGTGTAAGCTGAAGCTCAATTGCTCTCTTAAAGCTTTGTCTATCAAAGCCCCAGAGAAAGAAGGGTCCAGGGTGATGGAGCGAATGTTGACAGCCTGTTGGCTCCATGTGCAGATAGCAGCACAGTGGACAGGCAAAATACTCCGCTTTAAGTAGTGTATAGAAACAGTTGACACATGTGCACCAGCATCTTTAAGTCCAGTTAAAGAAGCTGACGTGAGCCATGTGTGATGATGAGCGGCTGAGATGGGAGAATCTCCAGTTGAAGGTCAGCCGGGACTTACATAATAAGGTTTAAAAGGCTATTTAAAAAAAAACAAAAAACAAAAAAACAAAAAAACCCAAGAAAGCCTGTCTCAGGAAAACAAGAGATTGAGTGTATCTAAAACACAGCTGGGGGGGGGGGGGGGGGCAAGCTTTTCCAACCCAACCTGTGCTCTCCACAGCAGCCCCTCTACCCGTCCCTCAGTGGGGTCAGGGGCTCTGAACACTTGACCCCGATCACTCAGATACCATATTTTGCAAATGGTTCTGCCATTTTATCTTCTGTCATCTCCCTTCCTTTGAATCCAACTCCATCTCAGCAGCCAGAATAGGGATCTCTCAAACCAATACTTATAGATAACTAAGTAAACGAGGGGCTGGAGCTACTCCAAGACTAACTTTGTTACAAGGGGATCTCTTTCTATTTCCTCCCAGCTAGTTTAGCTCTCCTCCACAGTGTTTGCTTACAGCACATCCCGACTTTGATCAGCTCTCACAGGAAAGTCTTCCTTATATTGTGTAGAGAGATCCATCCTCCTTAGAGTTCTGTCTACTGATTCACATTCACCTTTGTGGACTTCTGCGAACAGTCGGGCAGTTCTTTCTTTTTTTAATCTTTTTTTTTTTTTTTTTAGGTTTATTTACTTATTATATGTAAGTGCACTGTAGCTGTCTTCAGACACCCCAGAAGAGGGCGTCAGATCTCATTACGGATGATTGTGAGCCACCATGTGGTTGCTAGGATTTGAACTCATGAACTTTGGAAGAGCAGTCAGAGCTCTTAACCACTGAGCCATCTCTCCAGTCCCCGGGCAGTTCTTTCTAAGGCTACTTTCTACTCTGACATTTTCAAGTCAGGGCTTGGAGACAAGATAGCTCAGTCGGTAAAGTGCTTGCATAGAAACCCAAGGTCAGCAACCAAGCATCCAAAAGCCAGGTGTGTGAGTAAGCCCAGGGCTGGGGATGCAGAGGCAGGTGAATCTGGTCAGCAGGCCTAGTCTAACTGGTGAGCAGCAGGTGCCCTGAAGGACTGTCTTAAAGAGAAATCATGCACCAAGGAACCACACTTAAAGCTGACATCTGTTCAGATGCTCATGCATGCCCTCGCCTAAATACACACGCGCGTGTGCACACATACACACACACAGACAGACACACACATGCACAGACACACACACAGACACACACACATGCACACACACACACATACACACGCGTGCACACATACACACGTGTACACACACACGCACAGACACACACACACACGCACACACACACACAGACACACACACGCACACACACACATACGCACACACACAAATGTTCAAGTCTATAAAAAGACTGAAGAAACAATATAAGTCACACATGCATATGCCTTCCCTCTATGCACAAATCACTAATGTTCTCCTGTAATATACCTGCTTCTTCATCTGCCCTTGTTTTTCTCCCATGAATTATACGAGACTAGACTGTACACATAAAACATGCCACCCCTGACAGTTTAGTGTTGGTCTACTGAGAATGACTTTCTTATTCTCTATCCAAATGAGCAATGTTTACAAATAAAACACATATTTAAGCCTTTTTAGTTGCCACTCCTCCAATTTCTTTTTTTAAAGATTAGAGTTGTTTTTAAATTTCTTCTTCTATTTATTTGGGTGTTGTATGTATGTGTGGGGATATTTTTAATCTTAAATTTTAAATATCAAATATACACACCACATTTATTTGCTAATCTCTTTTAATTGTAAGTACGTATGCACATGCATAGGTATGTATTATGTAAATATGAGCTCTTGCACATGCAAGACAAGCACTCCACGTTCCCAACCTTTGGACTCTCTGAGACAGAGCCTTACTATGTAGCACGAGCTGGTCTGGAACTTAGAACCCTCCCCTCTCTTCTTGCAGAGAGCTGGATTACAGGTGTCTACCACATCTTTTTGTTAATGTCAAACATTCTCCCAGCCTCTTTGTGCTTTTCAAGACACTATTCTCCAGAACCCACTGTCTGTTAGAACTAAGCACGGTGTGTGCTGCTGCTCTGTCATCTGGAGACACATTGCCCGGCTCTTGTCAACTATGATAGATAGATGAGGTGACCACTTGATGAAGGCGGTGACTTTCCTTTATGCAACTAAGAACCCTTTGTGGGGTGACACAAATATTAGCCCTTCCACAACTCTACAGAAGAGTTCCCTGCCTCTGATGGGCCTCGCCTAAGTCAGCAACTGAACTCAACGCTGCACAGCGACGCTTTCCTTACCACCATCATCCTTTCTATGTGGATTTGAGGAATTTCTTTTTTTAAAGATTAGAGTTGTTTTTAAATTTCTTCTTCTATTTATTTGAGTGTTGTATGTGTGTGGGGGGATATTTTTAATCTTACATTTTAAATATCAAATATACACACCACATTTATTTGCTAATCTCTTTTAATTGTAAGTACGTATGTACATGCATAGGTATGCCAGCTAAGCCAAGCTAACACATACACACCCTCTACATGTATACCCAACCACATGCACACCCACCACATGCACACTTGACACATGCACACCCACACATATGCACACTCCTACGCATACATATGCAATCTACACATATGCACACCTACATATACTCCTATACATGCACAGCCATACACACACATACCTACACATGCACACACACATGCACAATACACATACATATACATAATAATATAGTAATAGTTTTTATGTCTGTCAAGATGCAGGACCAAGCCGGGCGGTGGCACGCCTTTAATCCCAGAACTTGGGAGGCAAAGGCAGGCGGATTTCTGAGTTCGAGGCCAGCCTGGTCTACAGAGTGAGTTCCAGGACAGCCAGGGAGGGCTACACAGAGAAACCCTGCCTCAAAAAACCAAAAAAAAAAAAAAAAAAAAAAAAAAGATGCAGGACCAGCCATATAAAGTAAGTTATAATATGTATATTGTACCTGAAGAAAGACCAATATTATAGACATTCAGCTATGTTTTCCCTTTAGATGGAGTCTCGCTGATTTGATTGAAAACTGTTGAAAGATATCTATTGTAATTAGGGGAGCTTTCAAACATTTTATATTTTGATTCACAGAGTTCAATACAAGTTAGGATTTGACCCCTTTACAAAGCATTAGGGTATAGTTTACCAGTAAACCTAATAAATGCACTATCACTACTTTATCAATCTCCATAAAGTAAATTAAAAAACAGCAGTGATACATAAAATAATAAGAAATAGCAGAAAAATTATAGTTTTCTAAAATTTGATAAAAATATCTAGAATAGCCCGCAAGTCTCACTTAAAAGAGAAAGAAACAAAGTTCGTTTCTACCTCTTCAAGTTTGAAATTAGTATTAGAACTATTCTTTGGTGTTGGTGAAAGTTGGTTTTTATTTCTTTTTTAATGCTTTGTAGTTATAAAAACTAAGTTGGGTGTAGTGATGTACACCTTTAATCCCATGACTAGGGAGGCAGAAGCACGCAGAGCTGTGAGTTTGAGGCCAGCCTAGCATATATATGAAGCTCTATGACAGCCAGGACTACATAGAGAAATACTTTCTCAAAAAAAAAAAAATCAAAATAAATTTTTTTTCTGGGGCAAAATGGTTCAAGAGCTAAAGGCATTTGTCATACAATCCTGATAACCTGAACTTGATCCCTGGGACTCCACAGAATTCCCTCTGATCTATACATGCTGTGGCATGTACTCCCAAACTGGTGCACACATCAGCTATGCACACACAACATTGAAGCTTAAAAATACCTTCTGTGTTTCTATAGAGTCGTGTCAATTCTGTCGTCAGGAAAACAGCAATGTGTGTTTTAAAATACTGGTTAGAAGGAGGAGAGAAAATTAAATTATAAAAGAAAGAAAATGAAAATGCTTTATGAAGCTGGATCTGTCCCTGACAGGAATCCTCAGCAGGAAACACTGTCCACGTACTCAGTATCTTCAGAGGGTTTTGTTCAGAGAACACACGACTTCTCTCCTGTGAGGCTCTGACCGCCATAATCGAGTTCAACATAACAGTAACCCTAAAGGGGACAGTTTCATTGCTTCCAAATAGTTTTTCAATCAAGGAACTTGAAGCAGAAGCATTACAGACTATAAATTCATACCTTGAAGAACGATGCTCTGGCTTATGTCGCTCGTTGCGATCTGTAAAGAAAGGAGACAGTCACACGTCAGCACAGGCTTTAAAGCAGCTGTAGATTCCAGTGGCCTCACCACTGAGTCTCACAGATGACAGTGCAGGGCAGCTCTGTTTTCTTCTGTGCAGTGCTCTTCACTAGAGTTGAGAGGGTCTGCCTGATATGGGCGTCGAAAGAGGACACCTGAAACTTTTTTGATGGGTTGGTTACATCTACTCAGAAATGTTATTCATTTTAGAAGATCTTTGCTGTGTTAAAGGCTTTGCTAAAACTAAAAAGACTTAGCTAAAGAAAATAAGGAAACTGAAAAGCCAGAGATTACTCAGCTCTAAAAAATTATTCCATGAATCATGGTTGGCAGGAGCTTCTAACAGAATGGGAGGGAGCAAATTGAGCAGCTGGCAACATCTGCAAACACACCAAGACCAGTACAGCCTTAACTCCCTCCCATCCAGAACATCCAAGAACATTCTGTGGATAGTTAGCTATAATGTGGTACACATGAACATTCCAGCCATCACAACAGCGAAGGAAGGAACTCTAAGAATAAGAAACTGGGGCTGGAGAGATGGCTCAGGGGTTAAGAGCACTGACTGCTCTTCTAGAGGTCCTGAGTTCAATTCCCAGCAACTGCATGGTGGCTACAACCACCTGTAATGAGATCTGACGCCCTCTTCTGGTGTGTCTGAAGACAGCTACAGTGTAGTCATATACATAAAATAAATAAATAAATCTAGCCAGGCGGTGGTGGCATATGCTTTTAATCCCAGCACTTGAGAGGCAGAGGCAGAGGCAGGCAGATCTACAGAGGCCAGCCTGGTCTGTAAGTGAGTTCCAGAACAGCCAGGGCTACACAGAGAAACCCTGTCTCGAAAAACCAAAAATAAATAAATAAATAAATAAATCTTTTTTTTCCCCCCAAAGTATTTGAAAATATATTCTGAGTCTTAGAGTTCTGTTCCAGAAGCTTTGGGGTTTGGGTGGAAAAACATTATGTGGTAATCAGCTAAAATGCATAGCATAGACTAGATAATTTATAAGCAACAGAAATCTATTGCTCACAATTTTCGGGGGGGGGGGGACTGTTCAAGGTCTAGGTAGCAGATTTAAAGTCAAATAGAGGGGCTGGGCAATGGTGATGCACACCTTTAATCCCAGCACTTGGGAAGCAGAGGCAAGTAGACTTCTGAGTTAGAGGCCAGCCTGGTCTACAGAGTGAGTTCCAGGACAGCCAGGGCTATACAGAGGAACCCTGTCTTGAAAAAAACCAAAACAAACAACAACAACAAAAAAACAAAAGCAAAAAAAAAAAACAAAACCAAAAACCCCAGCTACAGTGTAGTCATATACATAAAATAAATAAATAAATCTTAAAAAAAAAAAAGAAAGAAAGAAACAGGAGACGCTGTTAACTGTCCAAAAGTGCACAGGGCAACGCCCTAAGATGTCAACTGTGCAGGGGGTGAGAAAGCCAGCAGTGTATAAAAGTTCAGGGGCCTAATTTGCTCAAAAGTACTTGTCTAGACTGTTACAAAATACTATGTTATCAACCCGAAAACCATCCCATGCACAAAAGACACAAAACATCCAACTTGCTCATTTGAGTCCAAGTAACAATTGTTCCCTTGTATATGCTTGGAAACAAGAAAAGGAAACCGAAGAAAGCCTCAGTGTTTACAAAGTCAACACAAAAAGAAACAAACACAGTGCAGTTCCACCCAACTTTAAAAGGAATCAACCTATGGGAACACTATCACATTCACTCTCCTATAACACTATCTCATTGATGTTAACTTCGTAGAATGATTTAAAGACAAAGTTAGATAATAACACCCCTCCAACTTCACTGATAGTAGAGCAGGAGAGAGCATTGTATTCTAGGAGGAAAGGGGAGGGAAGGAGGAAGGCACACTGAGGTGCACCGTGTTCTGTCTTCTGCACTGGGTTTATAATAAAAAAGAAGAGCTTTATTTATTTATTCACTTGTTTTGTGTGCGTGTGCACACACACACAACTTTCCCAGGCATTAGGTCTCTTCTGCTGTAGCTTCCAGGGACTAGACAATCAGGTCAGCAGTCCTGCATGACAAAGAACTCTCCCCGTTGTAGTACTTTTACCCACTGAGCCATCTCACCCACCCAAGAAATGCCTTTTTAAGCCAAAGAACTAGCATACAGTAAGGTAATGTTTTCTGAACGAGTAGGAACTAGACTCATGGTAAAACGCACTTGTTTAGATGCTCTGACCTCCAAGTGTACAATGGTAATGTTTCTGGTTCTAATTTCTACACACTGAGTGTCACTGTACCTTTAAAAATCTCTTAATTTACTCATTCCACTCCTCCCTTAAGCAAAAACAGCAGACTTTCCACTGTCGGGCATTAAAATCAGTCATACTTGGTATACTTTCAATCTTAAGAGAAAACGAATCATTTTTCTGGCTTTTAGCTTGCTTGCTAAAAAAGCAGAAACTGGATAGAAGCTAGTTATTCCCATAACAAAGCCACCGCTCTTACCTGTGCCTAGCCAGGAGCTAAAACTCTGCCCAGGCTGTCACTGCCCTGACTTCCTGCAGTTACTTATCTAGGCATGTGCCAGCAGGCTGCTCCACTAATCTTCCAAAGTGCATAGCACACCGGAGGAGGGAGAAACAGAGTCAAGAGCATGTAAACATGTCTCAGCATCCAAGGGCTTCCCTCCAGGGCCCATTCTGATTGGCAGATGTGCTATGACCAGTCTGCACATCTGGAATGTGGCCACTCAGGAAATAGCTAGCTCGAAACTCTCCTCCACTCTGGGTTCAAGCAGGAAATCCCAGTCATTTCAATCCTATCAGCTCTAAGAAAACACAAATGTCTTCCTTCTTAGAGTATCACACTGGTAAATAAAATTCCAGAAAATGGCCTGATTAACAGTTGGAAGATATTTAGACATTTCCCACAAGTTCACTTTGTGTTACAGATCAGATTCCTATGTCAATATACACGTAGTGTTTATAATGTGTTAGTCCTACAAACCCACACAAGTGATGATTTGAGGATAAGATAAATTATCTTCTGTTTAAAATATCCCAAGACACTCAACTTCCAATAATAATAGCAAATTGAAACATACATCCTTACCTTGATCTTTTCCCCAAAGGACACGGATAAACACAGTTCACACTTGGTGATCATGTCATCTTTTAGCTGGAATGCATATTAATATGTAGAGTGTGTGTGTGTGTGTGTGTGAGTGTTTGTGTGTGTGTGTGTGTGTGTTTGTGTGTGTTTGTGTGTGTGTGTGTATGTGTGAGTCTCTGAGTCTTATGTTTGTACTTTTCAAATAGTGTTATGGTTTATGCACTTCTATTTTAAGCAAAGCAATTTTCACAATAGGGAAGAATATTGTGCAACTGTCAAAAAATATATTGTGATTATTTCAGTCCAAAAGCCAAGGCTGAACAAAACAAATCACAAGAGCAGACTCCAGCTCCACTTTCTTGCCAACAATAAAAAATAAGTTGTATAAAACCTTAAGCAGAATATGAACAGACTGACATCAAGCATGGAAATTTTATCTTGGACTGCACAGTGCTTAAAGAACATGAATTTTACTTACTTCAAATCAAATACTTTCGGGGGCTGGTGAGATGGCTCAGTGATTAAGAGCACTGACTACTCTTCCAGAGGTCCTGAGTTCAATTCCCAGCAACTACATGGTGGCTTACAACCATCTGTAATGGGATCTGACACCCTCTTCTGGAGTGTCTGAGGACAGCTACAGTGTACTCACATACATTAAATAAATAAATCTTAAAAAAAAAAACCAAATACTTTCTAATGTGTTCCCCATTTCTTTAAAAACTTCTAAGTTTTAAAATAATTAGAAAAGAATGTATATGGGCAGAAAGCAGGTTTCTGGACTCATGTATATTTAGCAATGATATGAATAACATTGAAGAACTGCTAAAAATAAAAAGGCTGAGATTAACAACCCCAGGTTATACACATTTCCCTTTCAAGACAACGTCTGGTTCTAAGACATGGAGTAATGTTTTAGTTACTTTCTAACTGCTGTGATAAGACACCATGCTCAAGGTAGTTACTCAAGTTACTGTCTTAGTTAGGGCGTTACTGCTGTGAACAGACACGATGACCAAAGCAACTCTTATAAAGAACAACATTTAACTGGGACTGGCGTACAGGGTCAGAGGTTCAGTTCATTATCATAAAGGCAGGAACATGGCAGCATCGAGGCAGACATGAGGCTGGAGGAGCTGAGAGTTCTACATCTTGTTCTGAAGGCAGCTAGGAGAAGACTGGCTTGCAGGCAGCTAGGATGAGGATCTTAAAGCCCATGCCCACAGTGACACACCTACTCCAACAAGGCCACTCCCTGGGCCAAGCATATCCAAACCCTCACAGCAACCTACAGAAGAAGGACTTTATTTGGGGCTTACAGTTTCAGAGGGTGAGTTCATGAACATCATGGCAAGGAGCAGGGTAGCAGGCAGGCAGGCATGGTGCTGGAGCAGGAGCTCAACGATTATATCCTGGTCCACAAGTAGGAGGCAGACAGTTAACTGGAAATGGCATGGGCTTTTGAAATTCCAAAGCTCAACCCCAGTGCCACACCTCCTCCAACAAGGCTACCACATCTAATCCTTCCAAAAGAGTTCCATCAACTGGGGACCTATTCAAATATATGTGCCCATGGGGGCCATTCTCATCCAAACCACCACCACATGTGGTCCAATGTTCATATGTTCAGATATGTCCACTCTGATCAGGGTGGCTTTTAGGGAATGACCACACAGATCCTACTCATGACTCTAAATCAAAGATGACAAGCACTTTGAAATGTAGATGACACAAATGCAAATGTCATCTTTTGCTTTGGATAAAACTTAAGAGGGATGGCCAGTGTAGATCTGGCAGAGTCTGTTGTAAGATATTCAGGCTTTGATGATCCGGCTTTGATCACTTAACTTAAGAGAAAAATCAAATCTCCTTGAGTAGAGAGGAGCATGCTTTAGTAACTGCAGTCAGAAGTGATGGGTCTTCTATTGTTCTTTGAAATTAGGGGAAGACTCAACCTCCAGAATGAATACGGGACAAACCCACAGCACAGTAGGGAGCGATGTGAAGGGAATCCGCTCTACACTTCACGCTAGAGTACCAAACTGTCTATGACAAGAAAAATCTTTAAAAGATTCTATGTCATACCACTAAACACTACCATCAAGTTCCAGCTTGGGTGTTTGTATATGTTTGATTTTAAATTGTATTATTTGTGTGTGTGCGTTGTATGTGGTGTGCATGTGTAGTATGTGTATGTGCGCATGTGTGTAGTGTATGGTGTATATAACGTGTGTATGTATGCATGTGTTTATGATGTATATAATGTGTATGTTTGTGTGTGGTGTACATGGTATAAGTGTGTAGTGTGTGTATATATCTGTGTGGTGTGATGGTGTGTGTCTGTATGTGGATATGTGTATGTTCATACACATGCCATGACACGTGTGGAAGTCAGAGGACAATGTTCAGACATCTGTTCTCTTCTCCTCCTCCTCCTCCTCCTCCTCCTCCTCCTCCTCCTCCTCCTCCTCCTCCTCCTCTTCTTGGTTTTTTCGAGACAGGGTTTCTCTGTGTGGTCCTGGCTGTCCTGGAACTCACTCTGTAGACCAGGTTGGTCTCGAACTCAGAAATCCGCCTGCCTCTGCCAGCCAAGTGCTGGGATTAAAGACGTGCGCCACCACCGCCTGGCTATTCTCTATGTTGGGAGCTGGAGACTGAATCCAGGTCATCAAGCTTACCCACTAAGCTATCTCACTAACCCTAAAGTGTGTGTGTGTGTGTGTGTGTGTGTGTGTGTGTGTGTGTGTGGTGTTTATTTTGAGACAAGGTCTCATGGTATAGCTTTGGCTAGCTTAAAATTCTCTGTATAGACCAGACTAGTCATGAACTCAAGAGATCTGCCTGCCTCTGCCTCTCAAGTTTACCACCATGTCCAGTGTTTAAAAAAAAAAAATTCAGTCTTACTATGTTGCCTATGCTGGTCTCAAATAACACTTCACCCTTCCCAGTAGGTAGGGTTAACAAGTATGCACTTGCCTCCACATTCAGTTTATTCATTTTTTTCAAAAACAAGGACCAATCCCACAAAAAAAAAATCCTTCAATCATTTAACATTAATGCAGGAGCACATATATCTAAAAAGCGGATTAGCCATGTGCTACGTAAGGTTCAAATAGGCCATATATACACCGGTGGTATCAAATGATTTCCTGGAGCTAAGAGTTTCTATTGCTTAGAGACATCATGCCTTTCACATGGTCACAGTGCAATACATTACACATGTTTGCAGGATGCTGCTATGAACAAACCCACTGTATGGCACTCAGGAGCGTGTAGCACATGCAATTAAACATTTGACTATGCTGCTGGTGTAGGTATTTACTATCCTACACTTTTAATCATTATTTCAGATCATATTCTTCTCTGTATAACACAAACTTACTATAAAACAGCACATAGCAGTCTCATTTGTCTTGCATGTACTGTATCTCTTGACTGCAAGGGGCTTTACTTAGTGACCCCTCTCCACCACCAGGTTCTGTATAAGTCTCTGTGATGTGCACATGACCAAGACACTGCCTGATGACATATCTTCCATACACATTATATCCCCATCATTAGTGACCCAAGGTGACACTTACCCAATAATAGCATTGCTTTTTATTTATGATAAGCAGCTTAAATAAAACAATGAGCCCATCTATTATATGATGGAACAAAAACATCCAGGGCTCATGAGTCCTTGATGACTCTTTAAAAGATTAGCAAACTGATTGTACAGAGATAGAATGTGGGTAGAGTTTTATATGGAATACAGAGTTTCACAGGTTTTCCTGAAGCTTCAAACAAACAGAAGATATATCAGGGCATCTGTGGTGGTTCAGTAAAGTCAGAGTGTCTGAGGTGGTTCAGTAGGTCAAGCCTGACAACCTGAGCTCCATCTCTGGGACCCCATGGTGGCAGCAGAGAACCAACTTTCACAAGTTGTTCCCTGACTTCCACATGTATATGTACACACGTACACATACACACACACACACACCAAACAAATAGAATAAAAAAATACATCGTACATATATACATAGTTCTTAAGGACCCATTGACTGTTCTCTGTCTATGTGGGTAGACATGAATTCTTAGAGAGTCTGCCTCTGCAGCCCATTAAATCAGCTTGGCTCCTATGTCTCCCTAAAGTGACACTGTTAGGGTTCCTACAGTGACTGGGATTAAGTTTTCCAATAACTTGTTTCTTTTCTTGCAGTGCTAGGGATCAAACCCAAGGCCTTGCTCACACTAAGCAAGGAACTGCTCCACCACTGAGCTCCACTCCCGATCTATTTCTTGCTGACACTGTTGAACTGCCAGGAGATTAAAGAGAACCTCTGCATCATTACTAAGCAGTTTACGCGACTGCTGCTCTTTTTTAATCCTAATTAGAAATCCTAAATGCACTGAAACGGAGCACCTTAGTCACAGGGACGGGAAATGAAGACAGAAGAAGAGTTTAGTTTTCAAACAGGATTCATGATTCCTGGGCAGCACACTGTCTGTGTAATCTGTTTGCTCCAGCCACACCCAGTGTGTCTATAGGAGCCTCCCAGGCTCTTATCAGCTTTTGTCAGGGTGCTGTGTCCCGACTGGGTTTTCTGGTTCTGGCCTCTTCTTCCATCCTGCCATATTTTCTTTGCAGATAAATCTAGGTCTTAGAAAAGCTACAAACCATAACATGCCATACACCCCAAGAAGACAGATAACACAGTGACGCCTTGCACACCCTGCCTGTGCTACTGTAAGACCTCGTAAGCCTCAGCTGCCACCATGTCAGAGGGCAGCAGTGAACTAGCTGTAGTCACCAGTGTAATGACGGCGCTAATTATTCATGCTCAGCCAGTTTTCTCAGCTGAGAAAAGTGAAAGGATATGTCACAGAGTTTCTGTAAGGGATCATGCCATGCATGAGTGCATGCCGTGTGTGTGTGTGTGTGTGTGTGTGTGTGTGTGTGTGTGTGTAATTTGCTATGTAGCTGAGGATGACCTTCAGCTTCTGATCTTCCTTCTACCTCCCAAGCGCTGAGATGACAGCCCTGTATTTATTCCCTTCCTATGTGGGGATAGAGATAAAACCCCAGGCTACATGCTTGCTAGGCAAGCACTGTACCAATCAGTACAAGTGGGTGGGGTATGAATGTGGTGTGTGTGTTTATGACTGTGCATATGTGTGTGCTTTGTGTGCATCTGCCAGTGCAGGGCATCAGGTGTACCCCCTCTCACTCTCCATTTTATTCCTTTGAGACAGGGTCTCTCCCTGAACTTGGAATTCACAATTGTCAGCTAGGCTGGCAGCCAGCAAGACTGTCACGTCTCCACATTGCACCTCTCCGAGGTACAGGCATGCACAAGAGTACACCGGCTTGCTGCAGGGGAATTAGGATCTAAACTCAGGCCCTCGCCATTGTAAAGCAAGTGTTCTTAAGGACTGAGTCATATCTCCAGTCCCCTTGTTTTCCTTTTTTGAGACAGGGTTTTGCTATGTAGCTCTGCCTGGCCTTCATATTCCTGCCTCAGCCTCCCAAATGCTGTGATTACAGGTGCAAGCTAACACACCCAGGTGCTGTTCTTTGAAAGAAGGTGTTTTTACGTTGTCCAGGCTGCTCTCAAACTCCTAAGCTCAAACAATCCTCCTGCCTCAGCATCTCATGTTGTTGGGACTATTAGCATATACAATGATGCCAGGATCAGTTCTACCATCTTTAATAAGTGGCTTGAGAGCCCCTTTCTCCAGAAAGCAGACGCACTGGTGTTTTTTTCTCTTCCTCAGCATCCTTCCATTGGTTTCCTTTTGCTGTGTTCTTCATGGAAAACAGCAAAAATGTATTAACTTATGGGGCAGAGGAAAGGTCAAAGGTGCATCTCCGTGGGATAAAACTAGGGTTTCTAAAAGGCTTTATGTTATTCTTCTAGAATCACAGGGGGTGGGAGGGGGCGTATCTATTCATTTTTTTTTTTTTGCTTTTCTCTGTTCCTTGAAGTATTTTATTCCTTAGCTTGTTGTTTCTTCCTCCAATAGTAGTGTGTGTAAATGTGTATGCACGTGTATGTGTGCTTGTGTGTGTTTATGTGTGTGCATGTGTATAAGTGTGTATATGTGTATGCGTGTGTGCGCGAGTGTGTATGCACGTGTGTGTGTGTGTGTGTGTGTGTGTGTGTGTGTGTGCGCACAGAGACTAGAGGCTGACACTGAGTGTGTTTCTCTACTGTGGTCTACCTTACTTTCTATAATTATTAAATCTTTATATTTATATTTTTATATATATTTATATTTATTGTGTCAGGGGTACATATGTGTCTCAGTGTGCATGTGGAGGTCAGAGGGCAACTTGCAGAAATCAGTTCTCTCCTACACTGTGAGTCCTGAGAATCAAACTCAGGTAATCAAACTTGGTGGCAAGAACCTTTACCCATTGAGCCATCTCTCTGGTTCCCTACCCCTGTTTTCTTGATACAGGGTTTCTCACTGAATTTGGAGTTCATTGATTTGGCTAATCTGGTTGGCCAATTAGCTCCATCGATCTGCCTGTGTCCACCTCCCAAGCACTGGTACTGTGGATAACACATGCCTTTGTGTTGGGCTTTTATGTGGGTACTGAGGAATCCAATCAGCTCCTGATGCTCACACAGTGTCTTAGTTAGGGTTTTATACTGTGAAGGGACACCATGACCAAGGCAACTCTTATAAAGAACAACATTTAATTGGAGCTGGCTTACAGGTTCAGAGGTTCAGTCTATTATCATCAAGGCAAGGGCACAGCAGTGTCCAGGCAGGCATGGTACAGGAGGAGATTGGCTTCTAGGCAGTCAGGACTAGGGTATTAAAGCCCATGCCCACAGTGACACACCTACTCCAACAAGGCCACACCTCCCAACAATGCCACTCCCTGAACCAAGCATAGACATATACAAACCATCACACATAGAAAGCACTTTTACTGACTGAGCCATTGCCCCAGCATTTTAAAATCTCTTTCTGACTCTAGCTTTCTCTCATATCTTTAAACATCAGTCATGTCCATCACAAGTCAGAAATGATCATTCACTATCATTTCTCTATAAGCTGACCAACTGATCAGAGGCATTGATCAGACAGCCATCGGTTCCAGGCAGCAGGGTGTGGATCTTTGTGGGGGAGGGGAGAGCATTACCTTGCCTGAACCACCTTATCTGGATACCGTGCTCCACCTCACTCACTTGACACTTAGCTCACAACAGCATGCATGCATTGCTCTTTTTGGTCTTCACACTAGTCTGTTCCATTTACCCCAAGTATGGTGTTTGATAAAAGCAAGGACAATCTTGGGTCCTCTACACAGTCAAGCTTCTGCAAATACTTGCAATAACGGGACTAGCCAGGGTCCTCCCTTCCCTCTCTGTCCTGCATACTTTATAGGGCACCCATCTCACAGACAAAGCTGATATTGCTGAAAAACACATCTAAGGATGTCCATGCATCTTTTACTTTTCATGAACATCATAATGATTTTAACACCACCTCCTTTCTAAACCAGTCCACATTTCGTCTATCCTTCTGCCTCAAAGCAGCCCTCAGAAAAACAACCCAAATACGGGAGATAAAGTTGCAGCCCATACAAACTGGAAAAGGCGCTGGCGATTTGGTGGCAGGCTGCCTCTTTTTGATAAAGTGTTTCAAGTGGCTCACTTTGATTGCTGAATTCACCTGGCTATTATATCAGGCTATTTGTGATCAGAGCTTTTTTTTTTTTTTTTTTTTTTTTTTTTTTAAATGGTCTTTTCAGACCCTCCTAGTCCGATCACCTGTCCCTTCTCACCCACAGTGAGTCTGGCAGGGAAGAAGCAGCAATGGAGGCTGGCGCAGGGGCAGGTCGCCCTCAGACCTCCTTGCCGCTCTCACTCAAGCTTCCCAGGCATTCTCTCGCCTCACCAATTACTTTCTCTTGAATGTCTTACAACCCCTCTTTGTTGCATTTATTTATTGTGCGTGCGTGCATGCGTGCATGTGTGTGTATGTGTGTGTGTGTGTGTGTGCACATGCACAAGAATTTTTTGTTATTGTTTTGAGACGAGTTTTGTTATGTAGCACAAGGTGGCCTGGAACTTATGATCCTCCTGCCTCAGACCATAAAGTACTAGTATTAGAGGTATGCAGCTCCATGCCTGGTCCTTATTTACATATAATTGTGCTCTCCAAACGTTTTTTCATTGTGACATAATCCCCTTTGGTCTCAAAAAATTATTAGTATTATTAATATGCTATTTGAGACAGGATCTCACTATGTTACTCCGGCTGCCCTAGAACTATGTAGACCAGGCTGGTCTCAACTTCATAGACATCTGCCTGCCTCCATCTCTCAGATGTTGGGATTAAAGGCATGAGCCACCAAACCTAGCCTAAAATTATTTTTTTTAATCCTTAAGAATTTCAAAACACTTTCCTGAGTAGACTTGAATGAGTGATACAGAAAAAGGAATAAATAAATTAAATATAAGAATTTTATATCGCTGGGTGGTTGGTGGAGCACACCTTTAGCCCCAGCACTTGGGAGGCAGAGGCAGGCGGATTTCTAAGTTGGAGGCCAGCCTGGTCTACAGAGTGAGTTCCAAGACAGCCAGGGCTACACAGAGAAACCCTGTCTCGAAAAAACAAAGCAAAACAAAACAAAAAAAAAAGAATTTTATCTCCTTATAAAATTACTAGAACCTTCCATTATATTTCAGAACAGTACAGATTTTGTTCATGAGAACTCAGGAAATAAAAATTAAGATTGTTATTTCAGGTACAACAGGAATAGAAAACACCTTTAGCTACATGTCATCCTTTCAGCTGGTAAGGTTAAAAAAATAAAAGACAAAGTCCCCATTTTCCCATCTCCCAGTCCTTTAGTTCTGAGTATTTTTAAAACATTTGTATATATGTATATACATACATATATGTATATACATATATACATACACACACACATATGATAGCTGTCTTCAGACACCCCAGAAGAGGGCATCAGATCCCATTACAGATGGTTGTGAGCCACCATGTGGTTGCTGGGAATTGAACTCAGGACCTCTAGGAAAAGCAGTGCTCTTAACCTCTGAGCCATCTCTCCAGCCCCCAAGTTCTGAGTATTAAGTGATTTGTAACACCAGCGCTTTCCTCCTGGACAGCTGACTCTGAGAAGTGAACTAACATTAGGAAAGAGTGTAGTTAAGAGATGCTTTCACTTGTGGAGGAGCTGAAGACACCAGGCCAAGTCCAGGGACTCCAGTGAAAGAACAATTGGTAAGGAAACTTTCCCCAGAGGCAGGCGGATTTCTGAGTTCGAGGCCAGCCTGTTCTACAGAGTGAGCTCCAGGACAGCCAGCGCTACACAGAGAAACCCTGTCTCGAAAATAAAAAAAAAAAAAAAAAAAAAGGAACTTTTCCCACTGGGATTAGAATTCTTGTGACCTGCATTTTCAACTTGATATGTTTATCCACAGTGGGGTAGTCTTGATCTCTAATCTAGAGTGACCTCTTAAAAACATATTTTAATCAAGAAAAGGTAAAGCCATGCATGAGCTTTACTGGGGATAGAGAATGTTACCTGGGGATAGAGAATGCACTTTCTGTATCCACTGCCTCCTGAAAACTCAAGCACACTCATCTCCTTTCTCCCATTAACCTCCATCCAAAGAACGACCTTCAGAAGAACACAGGAGCACAGGGAGATTCTCAGCTGGCTCATGCCATTCTTCCCTGTGTGAACACCTAAGGTAAAGCGCTCACAACTGTTGAGTGTGAAGAGATGTCTAAGAGACATCTATCACGTTCGCTGTGAATCCCTGTTTGATCTTCTCCCAGGGGCAGAAATAACACTTGCCTTCTCCCCCATCCATCCAGACCTTAGCACCTATCAGCCCTAACACACTTTGACACCTCATTGCTTCCACCGCTGTAAACTGCCTAGAGATGACAAAGCCTGGAATGCCTTGTACCTTGCACAGTCTCCGTGCGACACAAATAGCAGGATACACTGGCCCAAGTCCTCCGTGTATCTTTGCAAATTAGAAATGAGCTGAGCTAAAATGCCTGTGTTGCCTGTTTTTGTCTTCTTTTGTGGGAGCAGGTGGCTATGACTGATTCATATCATGATTCAAAAGCTTCAGATAATTCTGATTAGAAAAGAAAGCATTTGGAGGTATTACCTCAGAAATGTAAACCAAGAAACACTTAACACCAATGAAGCAATGTGGTGTTGAGGGATGATGCCTCTGTCACAGAAACGCAGAGTGACCTAAGACTCACTTTTCTGGCTCCCAGGTCACAACATCACTGGTAGAAATGTGGACTGCTTATCAGCACAACAGCCCTGAAAGCTTTCTACTATGCTAGAGCATTCTTAAAGTGTGGCCTTTTTGCCTTCACCAAAACCCCATGGTGAAAGTCTTTGACATTTTACTGATGAGAACCCATAAAGTCTCAGATAACTTAGTTTGAGAACTAAATGGGGAGATTTTGAGTTAAATCTGAAGGTCCCCAAAGTCCCTGCTTCCCTCCTTTACATCAGAAAGCTGGTGGTGCCCTCGTCTGATAAACCTGTGGTCTACATACAAGCAAGCGCGTGCTGCTCACCACAAGCCACGCTTACCCTACATTAGATGGCATGTCGCTCAGACACTGAATCCACAGTCCTGAATTTCTTCCCACCGACTCTGAGTTTTCTTAAGCTCAGAAATTCCCCAACTATGCAGAAGCCTTTGAATTTAGCACCTTCTGACAGGCAGGTGAGCTCGGCAGAGAGCTTCAATCTACTGCCTAGTGTTATCAGGTCCTTTGCCGTTGTTGAATTTATGAGCAAGTGTGTACACAATGGTAAGGATGCAGAGCATCATGACATTACGAGGCTTGGATTCTGTGCAGATTCTGTTTGCTGTTAATTCCTGCATCTTCTCTGCATTCCTGCAGGAAACAGGCTTTATTAATACACTGATTGGCACAGTCAGCTCTGTAATCAGAGGAAAGTGCTATCGAAAACAAACCTTCACTCTAAATCAGTCAACTCATTCTTTCATTCATAAACATGCTCCCTCAACCAACACTAAACAAGCAGCTAAGGAAATCAATACAGAAAACAGACTAGCCAAATGTATAATCGATTCTCAATGAAAGAGAAAAATTTTTAGAAATGAGATATTTAAGATGTTTTAATTGCATTCTTAGATTTAACAAAGCTTATTTTATCCACATGCATATATACATATATATATACATACATATATATACATGTACACATACACACACACACACACACACACACACACACACACACACACACACACATAAAATGGGAAAGATCTACCATGAAGACAGAGAACAAGTAGTTCTTCTGAGAGACTGAAGAAATGGTTCAGTGGTTAGCAATTGCTGCACTTCCAGAGGACGTGGGTTCAGTTCCCAGCACTCACGTGGTGGCTCACAACTATCTGTAACTCCATCCGGTCCCAGGAAGTCCGATGCCTCTCCTGGCCTAGTTGGTGAACAGCTACTAACAGAGCACATTCCCAAGACATTTGTAGGCAAATGTCCAAAAGAAGATCTATCACCCATGTTCCAAAATTCCATTCAGAAATATCCTCTAAGGAGAAAGGTGGGCAGAGGAAAAATAGATGTAATGGATCTGTTTGGGGGTGTCTGTGTGTATGTATTTGAGTTTATTTTTGTTTTTGAGATGGAATTTCAAAGTGTAGGCCAGGCTGGCTGGAACTCACTACATAGTGCAGGCTAGCCTTGAATTCATGGTGCTTCCTGCCTCAGCCTCACGAGTGCTGTTATTCCAGATGTGACAAATCATACCTGGCTGTTGGAGCTGTTGATTCTGTTACAATATTTACAGGGGGAAATGTCTGAGGTGGAGCTGATAAACCCAAGAAAAGCTCTGGAAATTGAGAACTGCAATTCATGAGAAAATGAAATAGAGATTGTATAAATAAGAGAAAAATCGTAGCTAAATCCTATCCACAAAGTAGTTAATAAAAAATTCCACATAAGAGGCTTAAGTTTTCCATCAGCATCACCACTGACCAAACATCACTGCCCTGAAAGGATTTTTATATGTTGCTAACACACAATGAGATATTACTACTCTACCCCTACCGGAATAGCTACAAGCCAACAGATGGGTAATAAAAAGGATTGGCAAAGATGTGGTAAAAATGGAACCCTTCCATGTTCCTGGTGGGGATGTAAAATGGTGCATCTGCTTTGTAAAAGAGTCAGCAGTTTTCAAAAAGCTAAATACTAGAGTTACCATATGACCCCAAGATGTCAGTCTCAGGCACATGCATCAACACAAAAAAACAGAGCTTATACCTCCAAGGGAAGAAGAGATATCTTATTCTGGAGCCAAATATGAGTGACCATGGCCTGGGAACACAGACTTAGGTTACCTAGAATTCCATGAAATTTACATGGGAGCGGTTTCATAAAGTTTTTATAGTAACATAATAAAGAAAGTCAAAGATTAAGACACTTGGCAAAACACAGGTGGAAGCATTAGGTGAGCAGCTGTAGAACAGCAGGAAAGGCTGGGCTGTGGCCCCCGCTGCTGGCAAGAGCATTCTTAGCCCTTCGGTTGTGACAGCTGTGGTTTTGTTAAGCCTATACATCCAGTATTTAAGTCTGGCTTTGTCTGTTAGTGACAGGATGTTAGGTCCAACGAAATGGGGTGGGCATGTAAGGAACAGCTATCAAGTGCATACAAGATGCCTGAGATAAATTTAATTAGACTCTGGGCTGCAACAGCCCAACCTGTCCACATCACTGATGTTTCAATAGGCTAGTTGGTCTTTGCAGACACAGCCTATTTCCAGGAATTCTTGTTCACAATACTCAAGACAAAGGAAATCATTTCCACACAGAATCCTGTATACAAATGTTCAGAGCCATATAACAAACAGTAGCCAAAAACAAAACCAAACAAAACAAAACAAAACAAAAAAAAAAAAAAACAAAAATGGAAATACGTTTTAAACTAATGAACTAGTAGTGGATAAAATACTGGTAGCAGGGCCGGTGAGCTGACTCATTGCTAAAGTGGTTGCTGCTAAGCCTGATGACCCGAGTTTGTCCTTGCAACGCACTGCAATGTGTTCTCTGGCTCCCATTCATGAGCCATGGCGCACATGCTCTCAAGCACACATGTGCACATGTGCGAGTGGGCACACACCTACACACATGTGTACACACACCTACACACACAGATGTGATTAAAATAGCATGGCATATAAGAGAATATCATTCGATCAGTTATCAATAGAAATGTGACACACACATGGGTGAACCTTGAAAACATTATTTTAGAAAAGAAGCCAAACACCCACATGTTGGCAGGAATGGAAGACGGGAGAGCACAGCCTCAACCGGAAGTTGAGAGCAGAGAGAGTGAACTGGAACTACAGATCCTCAGAGCCCACCCCCAGTGACACACTTCCTTCAGCAGGGCCACACTTCTCCAGACAACGTGGCCGGTTGGGGACTAGGGTTTCAAATGCCTGAGCCAATGGGGAACATTTTCAACCAAACCACCACAACTTCATCTGATTCTTTTTTACTTTTGGATGACAGTAAATTGGCAAATTTAATATTAAATTAAAATTTAAAAATAAAATCAACAGTCATCCTTGAGGATACATAGCCTCTGGTATGAAAGCTCCAGTGGTAATAAGATAGACATAGCAGTCTGATTATCTAAATATGATCTAAAAAAAAAATCACCTTTCAACAGAAAGCTGTGTAAAAATAGAGATAAAAAGGTGACCATGGATTTGCCTTAGGGTAACCAAGTTGTACAAATCAAGAGAAACAACTCCAGGTGACAGTGGTAACTGCACGAGGTATCCCCTAATCCCTCTTATATTTTCCCAGAAACAGCAAGACGGAGAAGCAAGCACCCTCATAATTATCAGCCGTCAGTCCTCATGATGCTAATCAGTTTAGAGCAAATAAACTGCAACGAAGAACCTTTATACTTCCTGAGTAATCAGGATCCAAGTATTTATAAGAATAATTATTTAATATCTAAGACGACAGTGCTCTGTTATTACCAAATAAAAAATATAATAACTGACAAGTAACACTTAAGCTCTTATGCTATAAAATGGAAAAATGATTGTCTCTTCTTATTTTCTTCTGTGAATATCGCCAGGATGTGAAAGTCAAAGGCCACATGGTCATGTTATGATTCAAATGAAGGGGTAAATATAAGTGATCCCTGTTGATGGCAAAGTCCTTCCCTCCCTTCCCATTTCCCTCAACACAGTATCTTCCCAACCCAACCCATCCCCTTCCCTCCCTTCCCTTTAACACCCCCCACCTCCCTGCCATCACCTCCCCTCACTTTCTCTCCCTCTCCCCTTCCCCTTCCTCTTTCCTTTTTACAATGGAGAATAAGTGCAAGTCTCGCTGATGCTGAGCCGGCACTCAACCGTTAAGCTACCACCTTCCACCCAGCAGCAGAAAGTTCTTAATTAAGCATTCGTGTTACCTTCTTGCTCAATGGCAAAAATTAAGTCATAACTGGACAAATACTGAGCTAGAGAAAAGACTCCTTATAGCACAATGGTAACTATTAATAATACTGTTTTGAGAACTGAATCAAAGCGGCAGATACTGGGGTGTGCACTGTAAATGTGCAAAGCGATCTCCCATGGCAAAGCACTCCAACTGCTGGGGAAACCTAGGCACTTAAAGGACTCTATTTATTTTACTGGAGTATTGAGGAAAACTTCACTCTTTGATATAAGCTAAAATACTAGCATGGTTTGAGAATTGCTACTACAAAGGAGACCAACCATAAATGAGTGTCTTAGTTACTTTTCTATTGCTGTGATGAAATATCATGACTGAGACAACTTACAGAAGAAAGCATTTAAATGGGCATACTGTTCCAGAGTGTAAGAGTCCCCCAGTGGCAGATCAAAGTCATGGTAGTGGGTAGCTAGAGCAAGCACAGCTGAGAGAGCTTGGCTCCACTGCAAACAGGAGACAGAGAGAGCTCACTGGAAACACAGAGCTTTTGAAACCTCAAAGCCCACCCTTGGCCACACCTCCCAAACAGGAGTACCAACTGGGAACATGTATACAAAACCCCAAATGTACGGGGGATTTCACATTCAAACCACCACACAGAGAGTCATGGCATGAGGATGTTACCCCACTACTAGAAAGGGAACTCAGAAGGAAAACCATCTCATCGCACTCCCTCCCAAGAGTAACAACCTGATAGATTCTGAAGGCCTGCTGTGGAATTAGTTTCCAAGCTTAATGACATTAGTTCACGGCGCCATCAGGTGCTAACAGAAGGCTGGATGATTTTTGTGGTTTAATAAAAACGGCTATTAACCTCTGAAGTGAATCAGCAGGGAGTAAAAGCTGATTTGACCTTTAAGGGTCTACCGTACACAAGGTGTGGATTGCAAGACAGGCAGAACCTTCACTTTCCCCAGACAGAGGCGCAACACTCGAAGGGTTTGATGTTGTTTCTGGTATTGTTCAAGGACACCCTAGGAGTGTACCAGCTGGGAGAACTGCAACCTAAGCTTTTAAAATTGCTCAGAGCCTTGACAGAGTACAGCAAGGGAGACATTACAATTGACCTAGGGAAAGTACCATGTGCAACAGAGCCAAGAAACAATAACACTAAGACTTGATCCTAAATTGTTTCTATCTGAGACTAGGGATAACACATTAGTCTAAGGGAATAAAGGCAAATAAGAAATATTTTTAACAGTTACTTTTATTCTTTAATAGTTTTTTTTAAAGATTTATCTATTTTATGTATATGAGTACACTGTTACTCCCTTCAGAAACACCAGAAAAGGGCGTCATATCCCATTACAGATGGTTGTGAGCCACCATGTGGTTGCTGGGACTTGAACTCAGGACCTCTGGAAGAGCAGTCAGGGCTCTTAAACCATCTCTGCAGCCCAACATGTCCTTTTAAAGGACATGAGTATTGTGTTAAAACCAAAGACCATAAAGTACATATATCAAATAGATACACATTCTGAAAGAGCCTAAGATGATAGAGGACAACAACTGTGGTGGTCTTTCACGTGAGTTACTAAAACAATCCATTCAGTAAACATGCTTCCAATAGTAAAGTCAAGTGTTGACCAAGCATCACTGCATAAGGCTGTCATAGCAAAATGGACAAGCAATCAGGAGCAATCTCTAAACGGTCCACCACGATTACTGCTGGTTGATTAGATATTGCAACAAGATTTGATTTTCATTTCATTTGTTTCTGGGGGAAAAGTGAGAAGTGAGGAAATATTGATGTTTGAAAAAAATTTACAAACTCCCAACACTCTCCCGTGGGAAACGGGGGTCCTTCCTTAGCCGCATGCAGGAGAAAACCCATCACAGAGACTGACTCTTCCCACCTTCCCAACTTTCGATAGCAAATGTGCCTGGGTCTTTGGACCGTTCCTAGAACATTCACACCTGTTTTCTGTAAAAGCTCATAACATTTTGGATGGAGTTTAGCTGTGACGCTGTCAAATTCAAATGTAACTGGATGGATTTACACTGGTCCAGCACGGCCTTCTGCGCCTTTCCCTCAGATCTGGCCAGTCTCAATTCCCAGAGAAGATACATTTAACTAGGGAAGAACAGTAGAGAGAACCCCTGGTAAGATACACGACTTAAAGAGACCAGATCCCCACCCCTACAGGAGGTGAAAACAGCAAGTTTTTCTGGGAGTGTTTAATTTATGTTTTTAGGATAACTAAATCCTCCTCCAGATTAAAATAGCTAAAACTTTTTGCTGCAAAGGTTAAATTTCACTAATAGCATATAAAACATAAATGTGAAAAGGAAACCCCAACTCCAGGTACCTGCCTAGAGGGGTGCTGTCAACTGTCTTTCTCTGAGCTTCATGCCTCTTGGGGTAAGTCTGACTTACATATGTGCACGTGTCACCAGAGAATTGGAAAGTCCCTTCAGCGTGGGGTCAGCAATATCTCCCTTAGACAAGGGCTTATTAAATTCTTTCCACTTATGACCCCTTTCACCTGAGAAATTTCTATGCAACTCCATATACACAGGTATATAAAATTAGTATACATATCAAACATTTACTGACAATAATTCACAAAGTAATTTACTTTAAAAGAATTCTGTGGTATACATGTAAACTTATTACTTCGTAAAGGCAAAGGCAAACTTAAATATTAATGATAGGTATGCTTGTTTAATTTTATATAAATAATTAAATCCCAGGTGAATGGGATGCTGAAGAATAGAACATCTTCAACAGTTCTCAGAGCCGATTACTATTTTGATTTATAATCATCGATACGTCGAGTGCTCCTACACATAAAAACGTGGTACAAAGTGGTATAAGTATGGTGAGGGCTATTTCTGAAACTACTGGAAACTCTGTCCTAATCCCAAGACAAAGTTCATTTAACAATTTTTTAAATCAAACCCTAACACCAATTTTTAAAATCAAAGTTTTGGGGGCTGGAGAGATGGCTCAGCAGTTAAGAGCACTTGTTTGCTTTTCCAGAAAACCCAGGTTGGATTCCCAGAACCTACATAGCAGCTGCCACTATAACTCCAGCTCCAGGGGATCTGAAGCCTTCTTCTAGACTCTGCAGACATGGAGCTCACAGTGGTACAAAGGTATGCATGCTGACAACACACATACACACACACACACACACACACACACACACACACATACGTGCTGTTCAAGGAGGTGGTGAGGGGGGCCTGGGTTGTGGCCCAGGCCTCTCTCTCCCTCCTAGGGTGGCTGGGGGCCTGGTGGTGAGGCCCAGGTCTCTCTCTCTCCTCCCGGGGCTGGGCCTGCTTGCTGCACGGCGCCTTAATTAAAAGAAGGCAATGTGTGAATGAGTTATTTTATTGTAGGAAGGGGAAATATGCTAGTTGAGTGAGAAGGAAAGGAGAGGAAGGAGAGAGAGAGAGAGAGAGAGAGAGAGAGAGAGAGAGAGAGAGAGAG